>CACVBM020001165.1:0-121891 GCA_902728155.2 Microthlaspi erraticum
CAACTATCTGTGTGCGTTGTGAGGGAATAACCGAGAGCTAAAATGTTGATTTTGTATTATGCAGACATGTCTTTATTCTTTGGAGCATGGAATTCCTCTGATTGCATTCAGCCAGGATCGCTGCTTGACATTATTTGACCACCCTCGTGTTGAATCTCTTCACACAATTTACAAGGAGCCAAAGGTAGGTTTAATGAAAATCGTTACGCTCTCTGCCCCTTCTAGCTATGGTTTTTATCAGCTTCATGCACAATCTCTTACATGGTTTTTGTGTTAACAGGCCGAAATCATATCATCGGTTGATCAACTTATATCTGAAGCTGACATTCAGGTAAATCCCGGATTCATAACCTAGATTTTGCATTCTTACATCTGTATAATCCTAAGTACTAATGTTTGGTTCTCTTGTGTATCCTCAGAAAATGATATTCATGGACACGACCAAGGGGGTCTCATCTGTTATCCGTCCGTACTGGTCAGAAGCTACAGGAGACCGTGCTGATGTCGTTCAAGCTCAATCAGATATGCTAGAGATCGTCCCACCAAGAACCTCCAAAGGGAAGGGTGTGAAAATGCTACTCGACCATTTAGGCGTTTCACCAAATGAGGTAAAATCTAGCGTCAAACCGAAAATTGAATCTGTACTCAAAACCGAACCGAACTGCTTGATCTGTTATGTTCATAAGTAAGATAACTGATGAAGCATATCTCCGATGTTGGATCAGGTAATGGCGATTGGGGATGGCGAAAATGATATAGAGATGCTTGAACTGGCGTCGTGGGGAGTTGCTATGAGCAACGGTGCAGAAAAGACAAAGGCCGTGGCTGATGTAATCGGTGTGAGCAACGACGAAGACGGTGTTGCGGATGCCATTTACCGATACGCCTTCTAAGACTACACCACCACAAATGTCACACTCGACTCAATGGAACAACAAGATATCATTATTAAGGTTAATTAGAGATTGTTCTTCTGTTTCTCATAGATACAAGAAACGTCCATTTCTTACCCAATTCACCTTTTTGAAAGAAATTGATTGATTGCATAATACACATCGAACGAAAACCTGTTGTTAGTCTGAAACCGGTCGTAACAATTTGTAGGAAAGAAGTGAATGCAAGATTTGTTACTAATTGGTTATAAACTTTGTTAACAAATATGATACAAAAAAATTGCAACACAGCTAGAGACAATATGAATTGGTCAAATCCCTTAATTCCATCCAAGAATGCTGTTTTCTCTTCTCTGAATAGAAGCATGAAGAAGCTTCAACCTCTGTAGATACCAGAAGGATCTGCGTTTTGTACAATCCACGGATGCTCCAGAAGTTTGTGCAAGGCCAAACGTTGCGTAGACTCCTTAACAAGCATCTGTTTTCGATTCGGATATTGCATGACAAATTAGAATTCACTCTTCATTGCAGAATAGCTCAAGAGAGATTAACAAGGAATGCAGAGGCCAAACCTGGCTAATCAGGTCTTTCGCAGATGAAGACACTGTGGGTTTAGGAGGAAATTTGAGATCAACTTGCACAATCCTGTACAACAAAAATGTCAATAACCTCAACATTGTACTAAATCCCATCCTAAGTTCAATGAAACATGTTAAAGTTTACCTTCTGTATGTATCTGAATGCTCTCTGGCCTCAAAAGGAGGGACACCATAAAGAAACTCATAACAAAGAACTCCAAGACTCCAGATATCGACACCAGCATCGTGTTCTACACTTTCCACTGTAAATCCAAAAGCAGAGAAGCGTCAAGTACTTGGTTGCAGAAGAGACACAGTGGATAGTTTTTTCACTTACCCATCTCAGGTGGAAGGTAATCCAAAGTGCCACACATAGTCCTTCTGCGGTTGAATGTGTGTACAGACCATCCAAAGTCGGCGATCTTGAGCTCACCCTGATCGAATACATAAACATATAAGCTAACTTTATCCATATACCGGATGATGGAGATTAGATTTGTTACCTGAGCACCAATCAGTAGATTCTCTGGCTTAATATCTCTGTGTATTACGTGCTTTCCATGGCAATAGATGAGAGCTCTAGCCAATGACGCAACATACTGCAACATTAAACATAAGGCTATGAGCTCAAAGACTAAACACATTCAAGAGATTCAGAAGCAAGAGAACTTACAGTTGCTGCACGGCGTTCGCTGAAGTACTTGCATTTCTGAAGCTCTTTGTAAAGTTCTCCTCTAGCTGCATACTCAAGAATCAAGTAAACTCTCTTCTGAAACAATACAAGAAACTTGTGTTATCCTCACAGAGACAAAATATTGTATGAATGTCAGCGAAGAAGTTCTTTAAAACACACACATAAACACAACACCTGATCATAGAAATAACCATAGAGGCGTAGAATATTTGGATGACGAAGATGAGACTGGATTTCGACTTCCCTTCGAAGCTGGTGTTCGACTTGAGATTGTTGAAGCTGGCTCTTGAAAAGAACCTTTAGAGCCACAATGTGATTGCTCTGTTTCCAAAATGTCACATTGGTTAATAAAAGATACTTCTCTGAACAAGTCTAAATTTGTGAAGATATATATACTAACACGTTTCTCTCTCGCTAGATAGACATGCCCAAATTTCCCTCTACCAAGAGGCTTTCCAATGTCGAAATCGCTTAAAGTCCATCTCTTTTGTGCAGCCTCCTGATACAACATCACACAGATACAATCAGTTCTACTCTTAGAAAAGTTCTTAATCCAAAATGATGATTAATCCCAAGAAACGAATCTCTATTCAATCACATCTCGGAAATTGGAACAAATTTTACCAAAATCCAGTTCTTTTGTTAATCGAAAACTGACTAATTTGCCAGAAACGAAGATTTCATCCTTAATCAACATCTATTGCTCAAAAATCTTCAAAATCTTGCCAGGAAATCTTTCTCAAATCAAGTAGAAAATATCGAATTAGAACGAAATCGAGTCCTCTTCTTTCCGGGGTCAAAGAAAATCGAGCGATCTTATCGATAATCTTCAGATCGCATTCCATAAACACAATCAAACGCAAGGAAACACAAACGAACTAAGGAAGTAACACGAGAGAGAGAGGGATAATGTTTGAAACCCTAAATTGAGACGATTAAGGGATAAGAAAGAGGAAACAGTGAGGTTCGAATTTGTGAATCAGAGAATCGGTTTCTTTTACCTTCTCGTGCTGCTGCTGTGTCTCCGTAGAGATCCCCATGAAAGAGATCGACGAGACGAGATAGAGAGAAAATGAGAGAAATGGAAGAAAGAGAGAGGAAGAGAGAAGAGACCAATTTTACAAAAGCATACAGATCCAATGGAGAAGAGAGAGAGAGACGAGATTTTTAAAAAGGGGGAAAAACGTCTACCAGCAAAGCAGCAACGGTCGAATTCAGAAGCTACCACGTGTCAATATCGCCAATCGAGTTTTTTTGTTCAAAAATTTCGTCTTCAATAGTGCTTTTTACTGTTTTAGCCTTTTAGGTAACTATTTTTTTATTTTTAATTCTGTCATCTGATAATTTTATCGAATAAATTTAAAACACAACATACAACAAATCACATGCTCAAACAAAATAAACTGTACCGAAGAAAAACATAAATATCCCTGAAAACTAGACCGATGAAGAAGAAGAAGCAGATCCGATTTTGACCTGACAAATGGTGACGCTAGACAGATCTCGTGTCGAACAAGCCATAGGATTAACAAACTCGACTCACTAGTTAAATGAACCCAATAGGCCAATACATAACACAAAACAGTTTAAAATAGGAATATTAAAATAAATTTACAATAAAAAATACTATAGTTGATTTACAAAAAAAAAAAAAAAAAAAAAAAAAAAAAAAAAAAACTAGTTAGGTAAATTTATTTGAATTTTTTTAATATGTGCCCTGAAGGGAGAAAATAAATAATGGATTTGACAAATTTTTGTATCCGGAAAGTGGTTTCACATGATCTACATGTAACGTGTGACGTGTTTGTAATCTACATGTAAAATCTAAGTGCAAACGACCATAGGTCTAGATGGTAGCCCAATAAGCTTCAAGATCGTTGACAATGAGATATAATTCAAACCGATCGAGTAAACACGTGTCATGGTCACTCCATGCAGAACTGACACGCCCGCGTGACACTCTTCTCCACTTCTTCACACGCGCACATATCGCATCACCGTTCGTCTTTCTTCTCTCCATTATATTCGTTACGTTTTCATCTTCACAAATCACGAATACTAAAAACAAAAAAAAACAAACACAACACGTTGCATCCACAAAATTCTCCAGAAAGAAAAAGAAAATGACGGATCATCATCATCATAATCAGCAGCAACCAATGACGAAAAACCTCCACGAGTCAGCATCATCACCATCGACTCGACAGACCGTGAGATTCCTAACGGCGGCGATGATAGGCTTGTCACTGTTAGTGCTCTCTGGACTAACGCTCACAGGCACGGTGATAGGTTTGATCGTAGCGACGCCGCTGATGGTTCTGTTCAGTCCTGTGCTGGTGCCAGCTGTGATAACGATCGGGCTATTAGCGGCAGGATTCTTGTTTTCCGGTGGATGTGGAGTGGCAGCTGCCACGGCGTTAGCGTGGATCTATAGGTACGTCACCGGAAAACATCCGATGGGAGCGGATAAGGTGGATTACGCCAGAATGATGATATCGGAGAAAGCTAAAGAGTTGGGACATTATGCTCAGACGCAAACACACGAAGCTCACACCAAATAATTATTAGATGATCAAAGTTATGTGCATCTTTAAACCTTTTTAATTTCTGTTAAATTTTTGGTTTTATTTATCGTGTCCTTGTTAAATTAATCTATGATTACTCTACCTATGTTTTATTTTATTTATTGTAATGCCCACTGTTCTTGGCACTTTTTGGAGAAATATATATGAAATGTTTTATTTCTTGTCGTAATTTAAAGAAGTATCCCCTCCGTTTTTTTAAGATAGATTTTCTAGACATTAGTTATTGTTTTACAAAGATAAATTTTCTATTTTTTTAATACATTTCTCCAGTTTTCAAGAAACAATGATTGTATTTGTTAGATTTTTATTGGTTGAAAATTATAAAAAGTTGTTTTATTGCAGAAATCAATACACTAATGATTGAAAATCTGTTTTTCCTTAATATGTGTGAAAATTCTAGAAAATTTATAAAAAAAAAACGGAGGGAGTATATATCTACCTACACAACGAAACGAACATGCCTAAACAGCTAAACTGAACCAATGCACAAGCCGAATCGAACTAGCTTCGGTCAGAGTCCGACTAACGTTTAACAAATAACCGGAACTGAATCCGTATCCAAACCGATTTGGAGAACAACCGCATAGTTTGGTTTAATCTCGGTTTGGTATAAACAATGTCGATTCCTTATCCGATCGGATTTAGTTGGCAAAGTTAGGGCGACGGCGAGTTCTTCAGACTCGAGGTTGATTAATCTCTCTCTCTCTCTCTCTCTCTCTCTCTCTCTGCATGTTTATGAGTGTGATTTTATATCGACTTAGATTCTGGAATCAGTTTCGAAAGTTTTCGTATGTGATTTGATGTTGTTGTTTTTGAAACATTAGGGTTTCGTTTCTCAGCGATGGATTGCGACAGACCTTTTTGCCAAATTCATACACACAACATTTTCAAGAGTAAGACTCTGGTGTCTCGAAAACAATTTTGCATCTTGGAGACGTTTGGTATTGTAACGATCCTTTGATTATGGAGAAACTCAAATCAGGTTGTCCTCTTCTAGAAATGATCTTACTTTGATTAGCTGTTTTTATTTTATTTTTTTATAATCAGTCTGATAGGGTTGTGGTAAAGAAGCTGCGTTTCTTGTTCATGATTGGCATTGATACCATAGTTAATGTTAGGCATCGCAGTGCTTTGGTGTTTTTGCATATTTGACAATTAATGTACCGGAGGAATTTTTGTTTTGACATTTGCAGTCATGGAGGACATTAATGATCTCAACGAAGCAGAATAACAAGAAAGACTCGATCTCATGGATTCAAACACGAACTAAGAGCAGATTTGGAACTTACCAAACCAGGTAAGTTACTAACCTCTTAATTAACTTCGATCATTTTCTCTTAAATCGTTACGACTTCAATCTTAAGAGTAGCAGAGGGATAAAATCAAGGAGAAAAACTGGCTACTTAGTCAAATAAATCAACACTGTTTATATAATCAGAAAAAGTTAGATTCTAATTCCATCTTTAGAGATAACACGTGTTTATATAATTGCACACACATACGTAGCACGCATTAGACTACCACACACATTTTTTCTTCAAAACGCGTTTCTAACATGCGTTTTGAACAAATGTGTGTGGTAGTCTGATGGGCTACGTATGTCCTCAATTATAGTGTCGCTTGTTATCACTAAAGATGAAATTAGAATCTAACTTTTCCGATTATATAAACGCGTAGATTTATTTCACTAAGTGGCCAGTTTTTCTTCTCCATTTTATCACTTTGCTCCTCCGCGGCGATTTCTCCGATGATAAAATCCTCTTGCGAATCAAATTGAACGGTATGTTCTTCAGTTTCTTACAATTATATCTCTAATGATTTGAATCAATTTGTTACATAGAAGATTAAGATCATTTCTGAATCGTTTCGCATATTAATTAATCGGTTTGATGGTTTAGGGTTTCATTTCTCGTGATGGGTAGAGATAGAATCAGCGAACTGCCGGATTCTTTGGTAACTCATATACTCTCATTCCTTGGGACCAAAGAATCCGTTAGCACAAGCGTTTTATCAAAGAGATGGGAACATCTCTGGTCTATGGTTCCTAGACTTGACTTAGATTTCAGTTAACGTCCTTCTTGCACCGACATCTTCGTTGACAAATATCTACTGGTAAATGAAAAATCACGACTTCACAAGCTCGAGATAGTGTATGATGATGCATGCGATGCCTATGGAGACCAGTACGAGGTATGGACCAACACAGCGGTCGATCGTGGAGTTCAACATTTAGCTGTCAAGTGTGGTGAGGCTTTCATGTATGTCCTGCCTGAGAAGGTTTACAAGAGCAGTACATTAGTGACGCTGAAACTCGTGGCCATACTCCCGAGAGTTTTGCTGTTTCTCTGCCTTGTCTGAAGATTATGCATTTTCAAGACGTGTGGTATGATGCTGATGATTCTTTGATCATGGAGAAGATCATTTCTGCTTGTCCAGTTCTTGAAGACCTTACATTTATAATGACTTACGATCATGAGCATGAATTTCAGTTGTCTCTGACTGTTAGGTCTCAGAGTCTGAAAGGTTTCTGGTTCCAGAATAGTATAGATGGTGCAGCTTTTAAGGTTGAGATTGATGCTCCACGACTTGAGTGTTTGTGTCTTATTGATAGTGTCTCTGATGTGATTGTGGTGAAGCATCTGAGTGCTTTGTTGAAGATCTACGTTGCTAGTGATTTCAATACCGAGTATGGAGCGAGCTTGGGTCCAGAGGATGCGAGGAAGAGATATATCATCAGTGATTTTCTAGCCAAAGTGTCTAGCGTCAGGCATATGACCATCACTGGGGCTACTCTATCGGTATGTAGATTCTCTTTGGTGCATATATTTAAGTATATAACAATGAAGTTTATGTGATGTTAATCTCTTCTTTCTTGTTACAGGCCCTTTTTCGATATTCCGATTTTGCAACAATTCCCATTTTCAATAGCTTATATATTTTGGAGGCTAGCTTTCATAGCAGCAAGTTACACTTCTTGCCAGTCTTTCTCAAGAGTTTTCCGAATATGAAAACCCTAATCTTGGTAAGAATCTGTTTGATCCTATGACTTGGCTAGAATTATTGTAAACTCATTGGTGTTTTCGTTTATTTGGTTAAACTCAGACGGTTTCGGTTGGATTAATTGGTTATACGGAGCCGGAGCTAAGTGAATTTACCTATGTGCCTCCGTGTGTGTCATCGAGTCTGGAATGTGTTGAGATGAAAAATCTGACAATTGAGGAAGAGACATGGAAGAAGCTGGCGAGGTATTTTCTTGAGAACTCGGCTCTTCTCAAGAAACTCATTCTGCGTTTCAAAGGTTCTGCTATCTCCAAACAAGATTCAGATATCTTCAGAGGGCTTCTTACATTCACAAACCCTTCTCGCAGTTGCCAAATCTTCATCTGTTGACAAATGTCAATGAAGATCAGTGTAAGGAATCTTTTGTTCTTGAAACATTGCTATTAGGCTTGCCATTTTTATAGACATGGTCGTGGATTTTGGCTTTTGGATTTGGTTGATGTTTGGTTTGTTCTGTTTTTGTGTTTGAGTTACTCATTAAATGTTGGGTTTGTTTTGAGACTTCTGGTTGTGTTTGAATATTTTGTTTTGATAAAGTGTGTTTGAATATTCGAGCAACAGGCTTTTTTTTTCTCTTTCCTTTTACCTTTCTGTTTCGTTCATCACAATTACATAACTAACTCTCGATGATTAGAGTCAAAGTTAAGTGTTGCAAAGAGATGAGTCATAACTACATAACTAGTTTAACTTAACTCTCTGATGGAGTTAAACTAGTGTTTTTTTATTTATCAAACCATCCCTTGTCTCTTGGTTATTATAATTTTATCAATAGTTTATGAAGATATAACTGATAATGATCATACTTTTCTGTCATTATGATAGCTTGTGATGATCATTGTTTATCCATATGATTCAGAGCCTTGTAAGTGAAGCAAAACCTGAAAGTTGTTAGGCTTGTATAATTTAATAGCCTAGAACCAAAAACTATCTTTGAAAGTAAAGTTAGGTGAGGATTTGTAAACCAAAGCTTATCTGATAGAGGTCAAATAGGCTTTTAAAATCCATAAATAATCATTTGCAATTTGTTTAATGGTCTGATTAGTGGCAATCATGTGTCTAGTATTGCGAAAGTTTGGCTTAGCACATCCCACGTGGAAATGAGTCTACCTTAATGGATAAACTTTGCTCCAAACAATAAGAAAACAAATGAAAAAGTAACAATCAAATGGATCTGAGAGAAGTGGACCATGGACCAATCCAAATTACTTATTTATTATTGCCTTTCGTGCAAAGTCATTGTATGGTCTATTTTCTTTGTTTTGGAGAAAGACATTGTTAATTTCTTATAAACTTTCTCTGCGATTAGCTATTTTTTCTCTATAAGTTGTAGCTCTGGATTAAGAACAGCTACAAAGTTCCGTTTGCACTTTCTTGCACTTTTCATCAAAGTTCGAAATTTATTTCCTTAAGCTATATACGTTGCACCATTCCATGATCTTGAATAAAAATGGGGGACAAGAAGCAAAGTGCCAAATTTATTCGCTCGTTGCCAGCTCACGTGACATAGACCATCTCTTCGAAAGTCACGTGACAACTGATACGTGGCATCAAAATATTCGGTGTAGAAAAAGTGCTTCTAAAGATTCTCATGGATATCTCTTCCTACCCAAGATCTAACGGTAGAAAACATCCTCGATCATCATTAACGGCTGATGATGCGGATAAACGACGTCGTCTCAAGCTTAATACTAGATCCTCTTAATTAGTTCGACATAAATTAGTTGAGATTTTATATTTTCTTTTAAATTTCTTTTGCGTTTTGTTTTTAAATTTACTCCCACTAAGCGATCACTCTCCACGTGTACTCCTTCCTTCTTATCGTTATTTTTTCTCAAAATCTCGCCATTATATATCGTAATTAAAAATATCTGCGTTAATTCACGAGAACCACATTGCTTTCGACCGAGATAAGTGCCAAGTGCCACGTCAGAATCTGTCCTTATCCGTGAGATGCTAGCCTCACTTACCTGTGTCACAAAAACCCTGAAAAAGTTGATCTGATTTCGAAATCAACGGTGGATATTCGCTCGTGACGCGGTGATCCATGCGTCAAAATATCTCGTACGCGCTTATTATAGTTTTAACCGTACGGCAATTGTGGATAGAGTAAGATTTTCTTAACTTAACCATAGTTAGAATTTGACCTCACCATGGTTAAAATAAAGCAGTTTATAATACGGAGACAAACCTATCTTCTTCTTCTAGAGAACTAAAGACACTTGCGAGTTGCGACAATGATGATCGGAGAAAATAACCGGCCACATCCAACGATCCACATTCCAATCGACGATCCAACGGCCACGATGTCTCCACCATTCTCCTCCGTCAACTTTAACGATTATCCACACTCTCCGTCACCGTACCTCGACTCCTTCGCTTCTCTCTTCCGCTACCTCCCCTCCAACGAGTTCGCGAACGATTCCGACTCATCAAGCGAAGACGAGTCGCTCTCCGACTCGTTTGCATGCGACGAGTTTCGAATGTACGAGTTCAAGGTGCGGCGATGCTCGCGCGGTCGATCTCACGACTGGACGGAGTGTCCGTTTGCGCATCCCGGAGAGAAAGCTCGGAGACGCGATCCGAGGAAGTTTCACTACTCAGGCACGGCTTGTCCTGAGTTTCGCAAAGGAAGTTGTAGAAGAGGAGACTCGTGCGAGTTCGCTCATGGTGTGTTCGAGTGTTGGCTTCATCCCGCTCGTTATCGTACCCAGCCGTGTAAAGATGGGACGAGTTGCCGGAGAAAAATCTGTTTCTTCGCTCATACGCCGGAGCAGTTACGTCTATTAGAGCCAGATCTCGGATTCTCTTCGATGCGTAACCGATACGAGTCTCATTTGTCGAAATCAGTAGCAGCTACTTCTCCGACTTCGATTCTGATCTCTCCTCCGTTTTCTCCACCGTCGGAGTCTCCGCCGCTTTCTCCGAGTACCGGTGAACTCATTGCGTCTATGCGAAAAATGCAATTGAACGGAGGTTCATGGAGCTCGCCTATGAGATCCAGCCTCGGGTTACAGTTTTCGTCTTCTTTGAATCCGAACCAGGGACGGACGTGGCCGGTATTGAGAGAGTTCGAGATCTGGGACAATGGAGGTGAAGAGAATCCGGCGATGGAAGTGGTGGAATCTGGGAAAGAGCTTAGGGCGAGTATGTACGCGAGACTCAGCAGGGAAAACTCACTCGGTTGAGTCGACTCGCTCCGATTTGTGTTTTTTGTGTGAATATGGAGATTTTCGGTGTGTAGATAAAGTGAATGCTACAACGATGATGATGATGATGAAGAAAACGAGTTGAGAAAAAAAAGGATAAAAAGTATTGTAAAGCGAAGAAGGATGATGATGAGAGAGCATCTTTCTGGGTTTTCTGCAAATTTTTTAGTCAAGTTTTTTGTAACATTTTCCGATTTCGTATTTTTTTCTGATTTGATTTACCGTCGGGTTTATTTTGTTGTGTAGTAATGTAACCTTATCATTGTAATTACTTATCAAATTGTATTTGGATTTTATCTTTGTTGCAGAAAGAATATTCAAGTATCAAGTTGCTGCTTCGGTACTTTCAATATTCGTTTGCTGAAAATAGCCATTGAGAGACTAAAGATGTTATGGTAGTGTAAAGTAAGCGGTTTTTCTGTTTTCAACTACTGGTGGTATGTATCAGTGTCTGAAAACGCGTTCACTAAACAGTCAGTCTGACTGGTCTGACTGTATGAGTAATGATCTAGACTGTCGGAAACTGTGTAGTGAAGAAAAGAGGAGACAAAACTTGCTGATTTCAGATTTTGCATATTGTTTCATCAAAACAATAACGTCCCGATTTCGAAAATTTAAAGGGTGTTTTCAGTATTATAGAGGAAGAGACGAATGATGTCATTATAGATGTAACCTTTTTTATTGGAGAAATGGACTCTTTCGGGTCATACCGAACCATGGAGTTTCCAAGTTTAAAGAGAGTTTGTCACAACTGTTTTGGTAAAGGGGGAATGAGACAGATTACAAAGAACCATCATCTCCATTCTCCTTCAATAGTCTATCATTCTTCCTCTCAGTATAGCCTCCGCTTTGCGCACTTCCTTCACCGGTCCAATCACAAACACCTGCACAATACACAACATTACAATTATTGCTATACATTGGTACTACGTTAGAGATTTTGCACCCAATGAACTAAGAGTAAGACTAACCTTGTCAGGTGGACCTTTTGCCCCTCCAATTAGAATTTCCGCGCTGCAAGACAAAAAAAGAACATAGCTCGAGTTATAATACATGCCAGATATCTCGTTGGCAATACTACTACAACAGGAAGGAAATGGGTTTATACTTGCAAGCTTCCTTGATGGCGAGGATTGATGCTCCTTTCCTTCCAATCACACGTCCCATCTTTCCTGGTGGAACATCAAGCACTGACAGGATCTCTTCTTCAGGACATTCATCTCCTAACTTCAGGTTATCTGCAACAGGTTAAAAGTTCCAACTACAATCAGTAAACCAAATTGAAGCTAACCTCACACGGTCTTTTTATCTTTCTGCCCTGAACAAATCATAATTAAACTCTTACTGTATGCACAAACCTGGAATTTGAGGGACGGCGGGCCAATCAGCAAAGTCAGCATCGTTCATGCAGCAGAGACACCGACAGTACAAAGCACCACGCACTGCAAGATGCCACAACGACCGCTGATTCAGTATCCCCATCATTTTGTGGTAGAGATACAGAAGGAAGCGGACATCATCGGCAGCTGCGCGGATCATGAGCTCACTCATCGGCCTGTACGTCCAAAACTTTGGGTCCTGAGATTTGCAAAGATTTAAGGAAACACAAAACAACTCATTATCCATGTGAACTTAAAACTCTAGCAACAAACTTAGTAGAAATTTAATGAACCTGTCGCATCATCACACGAACTTCTTCCTTCTCTTCATACGATATCCCTAAACCGAATAAAAAATTGTCAAGTGATTAGTTACACCAAAACGTGGTAGGCAAAGTGTCAATATGGTCATAAAAAAGTACCGCAGTAACGTGGATCAGCAAGGAGAGAAACAAACGATATGTAATCATCCAGAGGTCTTCTCCTGCCTTCTTGTTCCTCTATCAGAGAGTACGCAATCTGTAGATCCGAAAATTGTATTAAAAAATCACTAAACCAGGAACGGGAACTAGACTAGGCAATCTCACACAGAAAACGAACCTGAGTGTCCACAACATTGTGCAACCTGATCCCAAACTGGAAGTATAACGCCTGTAGTACAAAAACAACCAAGTCATGTTGTGACGAACTGTAAATATGTACTGAGCCGCAATAACAAGTCAGCAAAAAAGTTCAGACACCTCACTGTCACGTTTGCAATCGTGAATGACTTTTGTGATGTAAGTAGACTCGAGCGCAGGCTTACAAGCTTTCATAAGCACCTCTCCACCTTCGATGATATCAACCAAGTATATCGCATTCGAGAATGCAATCTGCCAAGACAGGATCATCAATAAGACATAAAGAGAAAACAGCAATCTAAAATCTAAAATCACACAAACAAAGGTTTCACCTGCATGATACAAAGTTTGCCATGTCGACAGAGGTCAACACCTTCACAGTCGAAACCAATGACCAATTTCTTTTCAGGGGAAGGGTTTAAGAAGTCAGCCGGAAGTTGCAAAGGCTCCGTCACTATGTGAATCGGAACCGGTGGCTCATTAGCTTCTTGTGTCAGTGACCTTCCTCCTGCAGAGTCAAATCCAAAGAATGTAAGACATGAGAACAATACCAATACTTGCATAATCAAATTACAAACAAATTTTCTGAATACTATACAGTTACATATATAATGATCTAATCCAACTCATACATTCATCATCATTCGTATAGATCAAATTATACTGAAAACTAGTAGTGATCTTCTGATCAAAATACAAACCGAATTTGCTCATAATCTAAGCTGCAAACAGAAATTCACTCTAATGATCTAATACAACTCATACACTCATCATTCCGCTTAAATCTTGCCAGTTCATAGTCTATACATATCAAAACAGAAATCAACGAATAATTCTCGCTCGTGTGAAGAAAGCAATAACGAAACATTTTGAAATTTGACAACTCTACGCCAAGGAAACGAGAGAAAATAGATGGCGAAACCCACATTTCGATCAGAAACGAAGTAGTTTACCAATCAATTAATCAACGGCGAAAACCACAAAACTACTTGGCGACTAGCAGATCTAAATACAGAGAAATCGAAACATCGATCAAAAACGAGGATCACAGAGGAAGAAAAAGCAGAGAACGAATGAAATGATAATTTAGTTGCGAAACTTTGGTGGGATGATTCCAAAGTGGATAAGAATCCGAAAACTAAGGGATAGAGAAAGAGGAAATTGAGGCACCTGGCTCAGGAGGGATCGGGACGTGAGTTCGCTGAGTTGGAGAAGACGACGCCATTTCGATCACAGCATCGAAGCAGCTCACAACTCGTTTTTGTTGAGGGAGAGAGAGTGTCCAGATTCACCAAACTATTGATGGGTTTATTGAAAAAATCGAAACGACACTATTTGGGCTGGGCTTTATACAAAGCCCAACTAAGAAATCAGCCCTTTTGATAAATCCGAGGGGTAAAATACAGTAATACTCTTTCCTTTTCTCTAAATAACAAGAGAATTTTGACCCAAAATTTCCTAAATTCTTTATAACCGAAATTTAGGTACTGACAAAATAACAATATTTAAATTTTCTTGTTATAAAATCTAAGCTTGATGTAACATGCAAGAAAAGAAACAAAAAAAAAGTAGAGAAACTAATGTGGAAGATGAGTTTTTAAAAGATTTCTTAGCTTTTCAAGTTGTTCAGAGAAAAAAAAAGAAGATTTCTTAACTTTCTAGGACACTTTTTCTTATTACAAACGGGTCCACGTCATCACGCACTTTCCGGTGGTGAAAATTTCTTAAATGGATTTTTAAAAAATCCGTATCTCCGAAGGATCTTCTTCTTCTATATCTTGTTGGGCCCCATTTTCCTATCTCTTTTTCCCCTTTCCTCTATCTCTTTCCACAAGTCATCTCCTTCCTCCTCCGAATCTTGTTCCTTTGCTCTGTGTCTTAACATCTCTACTTGATTCCTCTTCAAGCTTCACCATTTCTGTTCTCCTAGTAGATTTTCCCACCTGAAACTAGCTTTTGACCCGACTCGACCTCATCCTAGTCTTCCTTCCCTGGAAAAAAAAAGCTTCGATTTTTCGTATCTAGGTCTCTGCTAGTTTCTGGGTTTAGCTCTTGGAATTCCGCTAAGCTTGGTGTGATCTCTCTTTTGTCGGATTTCGATTCCATTTTCTTTGATTCGCGAGATCTATAGTCGTCGGTGGATAAGTAGTTGGAGCTGGTTTATGTGAAATTCAGTTGATTGGTGTGTTGTTCTCGCAGTTTTAGGTTCAATTTTTGGGAGATTTGAGGGTTTTGTGTGACTTTTTAAGGGGGGTTTTGAGAAATTTGAAAGCAAGGACTTTTGATGAAGAGAGGTAAAGATGAGGAGAAGATACTTGAACCGATGTTTCCTCGTCTTCATGTGAACGATGCAGACAAAGGAGGACCTAGAGCTCCTCCAAGAAACAAAATGGCTCTCTATGAGCAACTCAGCATCCCTTCTCAGAGGTTTAGCAATGATCATGGAACGTTGTCTCTTAATTCCCGTAGTAACACTACTACTCTGGTTCCTCATGGATCATCTAGCCAGGTACTGTTTGAGTTTAGTGTAGTTTTATGGGTTTGTAGTTGTGGAAACTGATGTTATATAGGTTATTAGAGAGTAAGAGTTGATTTATCAATGTTCTTGCTTGTAATATCTTCTTTTGTTTATGGATTGATCAATGTTCTTGCTTGTTCTTATTAGTTTTATCTTTAAAAGCTAACTTTCTTGTTCTGCCAATCAATTTCAATAGAAGATTTTGATTTTCAAGGCATTTAAGTTGGTCTTTGCTATAGAATTTTGATGGTTTAGCAATAGTTTTTAGTTTCTCTTATTGTCCTGAAGTTTCATAAAAATGCTTCTCCTTATTGGCCTGACCATTCTTAGCTATCACAAGTCTTGTTGCTGTATTCTGAAATAATCCTTTTCCACTCTCTTTTTTTTTTTTCAGCCTTGTGGCGTGGAAAGAAACTTAGCTACACATCATCTCGATTCCGCAGCTGCAGTCCAGTCAACTGAGAAGTTTGTCTCCCAAATGTCCTTCATGGAAAATGTGAGATCTGTAAGACAGCATGGTCAGAGGAAAACCGTGAGAGAGGAAGATGATTTTGCAGTTCCTGTATATATCAACTCGAGAAGATTTCAGTCTCATGTTAGAGCCAAGAGTGGCATTGTGAAGGAAAAACATGCCACATTGGTTAGAGACCAGGTCAAGGGGAACGCAAAGACAGGTGGCTCTGTAAACTCTGTAGATTTATCAGCTACAGAGGAAATGGATCTTGAAAAGTCAGCATCGAGTTGTGACAGAGTAAATGATTGCAATGCTTCCTTGAGACAAGAGTCTAGAAATAGGTTGGACGGAGATGGTAGTGAAACTCAAGCGATGATGGACACTGATAATGGAGTTGAGTCTCACTTGGCAACGGAAAGTCATTCAGAAGAGGGTCATGGCAGTCCTAATGACGTGGATAATGGTCGTGAAAACTGCAGAAGCAGAGGGTTCGCCTCTATGCAGCAGATAGATGAAGAAGCAAGTGGTGATGTATCTGACGATTCAATTGTGGATTCTATGTCCGGCATAGATGTCTCTCCTGATGACGTTGTGGGAGTGTTAGGTCAAAAACGTTTCTGGAGAGCAAGGAAAGCTATTGCCAAGTAAGCTCACTAGATTTCAGTTATATCTTTCTCTCTTGACATCTGATTTCAGTTAATGTGGTTATTATTTTCTATCCATCTCTTCTTTGATACCGACATTTGGTGGTACTTGCAGCATTGTTCTCTAAGCTTTCCTCTGTTGTTTTTCCTATTTTATGGAGAACTGTGGTTTTCACCATCACCAAATTTCTAGGATATGTTCTTTTAGTTTCTTTTTAATGCTTAGTGGTGCAAAGGATTGCTGACATAGATTTCGGGTTTTTCGCTTGAGAAGTTATGATACTATAGGTGAGAGGCCCCTTTCCTCCCAAAATGGTCCTGTTACATGTTAGTTAAAGAGAGCCCTCGGTAACATATTAACGCTGTTAACACATTGGATCATGTTAGCAGGGGGTGACATTCTCTCTGTTGATGTACATTGTGCAAGGTGCCTGCCGAGACAGTTCATGGCTTTATACTGTGTCTTCTTTGCATCTACTTGTTGGAACATGTCCCTGTCTCGGTTTGGTATTGCTTTTATTCTGCACTGTCGTCATGGGCATTTTCTTTTCTTGTCATTCAAGGGGTTGAACCAGGTAGGATATCTAAATTCTAGTTACCATACACATAAAGCTAGTTCTAGGTATCCTCTTGAATGACGAGAAAGATATGGTGATAAGCTGCGGTAAGCTAGATATCAGTAAACCCACCATCCCTTGCATTTTGTGTTTTCAATTTTCTTTTTCCTTTTCTTTTGGTGAAAGTTTTTCTGATTATTTATGGTTTTGTTGTGTTCTTGGATGCATTAATTTGCTTTTCCATCGTTGTTGATTTGAGTTATTGTCTTCTTATGGGTCGTCTTCTTGATGTGACTTTGTTTCTCCTTACAGTCAACAGAGAGTATTTGCTGTTCAACTATTTGAGTTGCACAGACTGATCAAGGTAAACTCATTCTCCTATGATTCTATCAATATGTGTGTTGTTTTAGGGCTGAATCAAACGTATTCAACTGTACATTGTTTTCGTAATAATCAGGTGCAGAGACTCATTGCTGCATCACCGGATGTCTTGCTCGATGACATCAGTTACCTTGGAAAAGTTGCTGCTAAAAGCTATCCAGTCATTCCATCAGAATTCATGTTAAAGCCACCACTACCACAGATTGTCAAACACAGAAGCCACTCGGAGAAAACGGACCAACACAAAATGGAACACTCAGCCGAGAACGTAGTTGGGAAGTTGCCAAACCAAGCTCATCATCAACCTTCCAGCTACAACATGCCGCCTTATCTGAGCAACTCACCCTCTTCACAAACTGTAAACGGATGTTACTATCCTCCTCAGCCTCCTCCTCCTCCTTCAGGTGGAAATCAGCAATGGTTGATCCCTGTAATGTCTCCTTCCGAAGGACTTATATACAAGCCTCACCCAGGTATGGGACAGACCGGGCCGCCAGGGCCAGTCTATGGAGGATATTATGGTCATTTTATGCCTGCACCTATGGTTATGGGTGGTTACATGGGCGGTGGTGGTCCGCCTCAGTTTCAACCGGGCGCTGGATTCCCATCTCCGGGTAACGGTTACTTCCCTCAATATGGAGTCATGCCCACAATGATGAACCCTTACGGCTCAAGCCAACAACAGCAACAACAACAGCAGCAACAACAACAACAACAACAGCAAATGAATCAGTTTGTGCATTCCGGAAACCTACACAACAATGCATCGGCTTTGAACACTCAACAACAGAGCTCAGTTAATGAAGCGGCTCCGCCGCAGCAACAGCCGACGAAGTCTTACCCTCGTGTTAGAAAGAGTAGGCAAGGTAGCACAGGAAGCAGTCCAAGCGGTCCAGAGGGAGTGATCTCGAGTAGCAAGTCTTTTAGGCCATTCTCAGCGGTTGATGAGGAGGACAACAACAACAACGCACCTGAGCAAATGATGACGACGACCACAACGACAACAAGAACAACTGTTACTCAGACGACAAGAGATGGAGGAGGAGTGACGAGAGTGATCAAGGTGGTTCCTCACAATGCGAAGCTTGCTAGTGAGAACGCTGCCAGGATCTTCCGGTCAATACAAGAAGAACGTAAAAACAACGACGCCTACTCTAATAACTCTTAAGCCTCTCTCTTTTCATTATCCTTTTTCGGAAAATTGTGTTTGCGACTCGATATGTATCTTGAAACGTAGAACATTGTGATATATATGTACTCATGTAAACGTATGATATAGTTGTCACCACTCATTTATGTATTGTCTGTCTTTTAAGGCTCATGAACACATACGTTTATATCCAAGAAAACTACTTACAACCTCTGTTTCTTTAATCTTTGAGACTTGATACCAAGAACATTAAGCACAACCATATTTACATTAACTTTGTGTACATAGGAAGAGATGCATTTGGAAGTAGACACTGGTAATAAGATTTACACAGAGATGTTATTGATTATCTATCATCATAATTGGAGAGGATCAAGCACTGAATCCGCGGTGAAGGGAGCTCCAAGGACCGGTCGGGATGGTGGGACAAGCTTGCATAGCTGCCTCCTCCATCTGCTCGACCTGAATCCCTGCGTTGCAAATGTTTGCAATGGACCTCATGTGCTTGATTCCGTACTGAGACAATGATCCACAGTGCCTCTCAAAAGCTCTCACCTACACCAACCACATGAAGGAGAAGAAGAACATGTGATCATCATTAGCAAAAGAAAGTGAGATTTGTTTTCTACCATATTATCATTAAGTATTTTGTTTCTACCAGAGTTTTAAGGCAGTCCCAATCGTCGACAAGCGGTTTTCCGGAAGACCGGACTCTGTTTAGTACTGCAGGACCTTCTGACATTCCAAACAAGATTTTCCCAATTAACATAACGCTATTGTCTACATGAAGTCTATGTGACATTGCTTCAAGAACTTGCTTCTGAGCTTCGAGTTTTCTTGCAGAACCTTCCGGTGCCTTTCGATACTACAATGGTAAACAATACTTTTACAGATTAAGCAATCAGATGCACTATCAAAATCTACAGAGAGAGAGTAAGACAAACCTTATCCCAGAAATGAACAAGATCCGCGTCACGCTGGTTTGTAAATCTTGAAGGTATCTTCAGTGAGTTCTCATACACAAAGGTGTAGTTTTCATTTGCCGGGTTTGTTCCCATGTAAAGGACAAGCTTCTCCTTGCTGAGTCCGACATCCCCAAACTCCATAACATGAGAACCAGAACCCAAACCAGAGCCCGCGGTCCGCTTTTTCACCTGAAAATATTACATCACTTACAATCTCAATGAACAATCGCTCACATGCATACAAAAAAAAAGCTTGAAGCTTACCAGTTCGTATTGTTGGTGCAAACTCTCTGTTTGTAAATTGTGTTTATCACTGTCCATTTGAAAAACAAAATGTATAAGAAACAAGATATAAAGTTACTGATCAATCAAGAACAGTTCTTTAGCATTACCTATCTTCCATCCAAGAAACACTGTATAAGTCACCCAAACAAGTCTCATACTCGGATGGTGGACTCAGATCTTCACCAGGACAGTAAGTACCCCAGCTGCTTTCTTCTGCGTTCGCTGCAGTCGTCGCGTAAATGTTTAAACCTTCAGGTAAAAGACCTTCAAAAATACTTCCAGATTCACAAGCCTCTAAATAAAACACCTGCAAGAAAAAAAAAAATAGTCAAGCCAAATCACAAGGTAGTAGATAAACAAAGAGATCATTTCAGAAGATTCATTGTTTACCAAACTCTTATACGTTCCAGATGCATGTTTTTTCTTCAAGACATCATTGAGATCGTTTGCATATAGGTATGGAGAAGTTGGCATCCCTGAAATTAAACATAGAGACTAAATCATTCAAAATTTTGTTCAAGAACAAGAAAGAAAGCTTCAAGTTTCTTGGTTTTAACTTTTTACTCACCGAGCACGCCAGGGCCACCGTGATCGCTATAGTATATGAAGATATGATCGTTTGGACCGCTATCTACAACCTTCCCACTTCCTCCTTTAAGAGCCGTTTTATTTCCAAGAATCACAGCAAACAAATTACTAACGTTAACATCATCTCCAGTGTAATCCTGCCACATGCAAACCACAAAATCACAAAGACGTTCTATGGATAATCAAATGGATCAAAACCGCAGCTAAAAAGTCGACACAAAGTAAAACCTTGGGGACTCCATTGTAGACATTTTCTCCTTTAGGACTGTTGATAATGATTCCAGGCCTTGGATTCTCTTTGTTCTTTGCAATGTCATCATACATGAACACCACAATATTCTCCTCTTTCAATCCACCTTTCTTCAGAAGCTGATAAGCATGACAAACATCCGCCTGAAATTTTTTAAAAACTCATTAGTCTCTACTAAATTAAAAACTTAGGCACATGTACAAACAAACAACTAGCAAAGACCATATAAACAAACATTTATCAGCTCAAAGCTTAGGAATTTTCTTTTATGAAAACCTTGCCGCAAGTATTGAATATTATGCAATGATTGACACTACAAGCAAACGTATATCTAAAATCCAACCTAAAAAGTCCGGGGCCAAACTCGGAGTTTCAGTTATCATCAAGAGAGAAGCTCGTCGATACCTGATGCCTGTAGTTCCAGTATCCGCTCGATCCGGCGACGAGAACAGCCCACTTAGTACCGGCGGAAGCATCATCATCTCCGTCGTTCTCAGTCGGACGAAAGAATTTAGAAGCTTGAGAAGGTAGTCTGATGACGTCACCAGAAACAAAGACTAGCGAGAGGAGGAGGGAGAGAAGAGAAACGGTGACGGTGACGGTGAGGTGTGACATGTTTTGGTATTATTCTCCGGCGAAAGTGGTGACATGGATTAGAATCTTTGGATTGGGGGCCTACTATTTATAGAAATAAATGTTCAATGAATCCTTCTTGTTTGCAAAGTAACGTGTGCCCTAATTACTTTGCTTAGATAAACACGCAAGAAGAAAAAGTTGTTCTGTTTTGTAATATCATCTTTTTATAATTTATCATCAATTCATACGTTAAAGCAAAAGTCACGAGAAACATAAAATTGATAATTTTATTGAACAAATAAATGAGTTTGGTTTAGACCGTCTGTAATTCTGAGTCGTTTGATTTGGATAATTCAGGATTCAAAATAAAGATTTATGTTTTTCTTTTCTTTTCCTTCGCCAAAGCTTCATCCTTGTGTTACCGGTTTGTGAATTGAACCGATTCAAAATGAATTTAAAACCAGGGCTTTTCAGGGTTTATGACTTTATGTTGAGCTTATTTCTTTCTGTTGGACCTTTATTAGCCTTAGTTTTGTTCTTCTAACATCTGTTTATTACCTCGATTCATAAGTGCATTTTTCAGTGAAGTGGCCACCATATATCAGTAATCTAACTCCAACAAAATATGGAACCTAAGGATATGATACCACTTCACTGAGACGATTTAAGATTATAGCCAGATTAAAATAGCACGTACATTCATATATACAATGTAAGGAGAAACCAAAGACACATAAATCCAATTCCAAAAAAAAGATGATAGAGTCATCACGAACTCACTGATGTATCAAATGCTTTGAGCACATAGAAACACAAACAAACACAACTCTATGTGCAAACACTAACGAACCTAAAATGATAATGTACGTGCATGATCGATCAATAATTTCCTATTTGCTCTGCTTTTGCTTCCACTATCATTATGTGACTACACCAAGTAAAGCAAACAGAACATATTAAAATCGACCCTACGACAAAACGCTGTGTTTTGGCTAATTAACAGAAAATTTCTGATTACCAGCGACTCGGGGACGAGCTTCAGTGTCGTGTGCGCTCCTCCGATTGGTCACTCTACAAGCACATTGATCTCGCTAAAGGTCTCTTCGATCAATCACTGTCGCTGCTGACTGCTGTTTAAACCAGGGTTTATGTTGGGCTTGTTTCTTTTTGTTGGACCTTTATTAGCCTTAGCTTTTTGTATTTTATAAAAGTCCAAATGGAAATCACAAGAACCAAAACGAAAACCGAACCAGCTGCTATTTCAAAATTCAGAAAAACGCGACGAGCGTGGATCGAACACGCGGCACTGGAGAATACATCTCGAAGGATAAGTCCCCACGCTCTATCAACTGAGCTATCGCCGTTTGATGAAAATATATGACCATATGTCTTTTATATTTACTATCTATAAATTAATACATAACACGGATCATCGAACACGCCACCTTCGAAGAAACGAAGTTACGAGGAACAAAATATACAATAGCTTCGTTACTATTAAACACAAACAGCTTCATACTCCAACTTTTTTTTTTTTGTCTTTTTGTAACATTTTTCTTAACAATCGAAAACATTATGTACAGCTTCATAACTCTTAAAACTCCACTGATTCAAAAATCTATACCCTCGGACATTTTAGGACAACGTGATCGGAGATAGTTGTGAAACAGTTTTTTCTTCTAACATCTGTTTATTCCATCGATTCATATGTGCATCATATATCTAACATTCTAACTCCAACAAAATATGGAACCTAAGGAATTAGAGATATGATACAACTTCAGTGAGACCTTTTCATTCGTCTCTAAGATTATAGCCAGATTAAAAAAATCAATTCCTAGGAATTTGAAAATTATCAGTAAATAGCACGTATGTAAGGAGAAACCAAAGACGCATATATAGATCCAATTCCAAAAAAGATGATAGAGCCATCACGAACTCACTGGTGTATCGAATGCTTTGAAATTGAACACATAAAAACATAACTCGTAACACTAACGAACTTAAAATGATAATGTAGGAGAATGATCGATCATAAATATTCTATTTGCTCTGCTTTTGCTTCCACTATCATATCATTATGTGACTTCACCAAAATAATGAAGCAAACAACACATTAAAATTTTACTTGAAAAGGGAAGGACCCACTACGACAAAACGCTGCGTTTTGGGCTCATTGTGTTGTTCCACGGCACTCTTCTCTCTCTAGTTTCGGGTTTCTCGATTTTTCTTCGCCACGATTTCTGAATTAGCAGCAATGTCGTGTACGCATGATCACGACTGCGAGGATCACGAGTGCTCCTCCGATTGGTCACTCTACAAGCACATTGATCTCTCCAAGGTCTCTCTCTCATTTCCCCTACGATGGATCACTTTCGCTGCTGTTTACTTTTACCTCTTCCGATTTTTGCTCAGATGATCTTTAAATCTTCAATTCTCGTGTTCAATCTGTCGTTAGGGATTTTCAGTTCTATATTAACGAATCCGAAACAAATTTTAATTTCAATCTGATCTTCCGAATTTTTTCGACTCGCTGGAGCTGTGAGTTATTTCGATAACTATTTGGGATTCTGGGGTTTATGAGGAATTTATGTAATTTACTTAATAATAAGATGATCAAGTCCTCAAATTTCTTAATTTAGGGTTTTCCAGATTTGGCATACAAAATCGCACGGGTTTGTTTAGTTAGTAGGCTTTGTTGTTCTTATGGTATTTCTTTGAAAAATGAATGAGTTTTGTATGCTTTGCAAGATTAGTTTATAAGTATGAGTTGTTCTCAGGTGACTGCTCTGAACGAGGCTGTTTCCGGAAGTGTCAAATCGGTCTTCAAAGCGTGGGAACAGCGATTACAATCTTCTGAGGTACTTTCAATTTTCACTGATAACTTATCTTTTATGACTCCAATACCTTAAAAGATTGAGGTAACATATTTTCATGAAGCGAAATGGTATTTTGTTTTTACTTACAGGAGCATTTGGAGAGCAATGAGGGAGACCCTGAATTGCTTGTCTTTGTACCGTATGTCATAATTTTTTATTTCTGTTCCTCTTCAAACTAGCATTGTTTTTTTCACAGGACACCTTGATTTCTGAATCATTCAACTTCCGACCTGTGACTTCAAGTCTCTACTATATTAGTTTGCTGTTAGAAATTTAGTGACTTCCGATCATTCAGTTGAAAGGGATCTTGGGAGAATTAGTTACAGGTCATGTTTACTTACTATGAAATTATAAGTTCTTCTGAATGGAACAACTCATGTTGTCATATGATTATCGTAGATTCACATCAGACGTGAAGATCAAGAGCATATCAGTTGTTGGTGGCCCCGATGGAACAAGTCCTTCTAAATTAAGAGTGTATGTCTACTACTCTATACAACCCTTCCTTTATGCATCTGTTGAAGAGTTCTGCATTCTGTTCCTTCATTTGGGATATTACAGAAAGACTGAAATCTGATTGTTGATTCAATAATAGGTTCTTGAATCGCGAAGGGATCGACTTCTCAGACGCTGCGAGTATGCAAGCCGTTCAGGTATTACCTTACGAGTATTATTACTTAACGAAATGCCAAATGACAATTGCACTAATGCAGAAACATTTGTGAGTTGTTTTGAAGGAATGGGAGTTAGCTGAAAATTTGCAAGGAGTCTTGGAATACCAGACAAAGTAATTATTCTCTACCATGTCTCGTTTCACTGTGTTGTAAATAGACTTTGCAGACTTATGTAATGAATGTTAACAAGTTGAGCATTATCCTTCACTTGAACTATATATGCTTTTGCTTCAACTAGTCAAAAGAGAGATATCTGATACAGTGAAAGTGCGGAATGTGATTAGGTATTCGAAGTTCCAGAGTGTTGGGAACATCACATTGCATTTTCCTGAGAGCTTTGGAGGTGACACAACTCAAATACGTTATATAGGGTTCAAAGGTGAAGCAACCAATGTAAGTTTGCATATTACTAATGCTGGTGCTATTGATACAGTATTGGTAGTTGGTTAAGTTTTTTTTACTCTTTGGTTTTTAACAGTTGAAAAGGGATGTTGTTGCGACAATCGTATATGAGATTAGACCAAATCCTTCAGACCATAAGTAAGCCTGGATCTCAACTAAATTACACCCTTTTGTTGTTGCATTTTATGAAGATCTTTGAACTGAAATTTCTTGCGTCTTTGATAGGACCAAGGCTGAGACTGGTGGAGGCTTTTCACAAGTTTGAGTGAAGACTGAAGACATTACTCACATAGTCATATTTCCTCCGAAACAAGCTTTGGCCTATATAATAAACAAACGAAATATGTAACGAATAAAAACTACGGAGATGTCTAGTGTGGTTGCTCTTCTATGAGATCTTACTTTTATGATGAGCTTTCTTGTATGTTTTATCACCTTTAGATTCGAAAGCAAACATTTGTTCAGTTTGTAAATGCAAAAGCGGAGGTTTCTAAACAACAGTTAAAATGCAAGTGAAAAACCACGAGACACTGATTTTAGCTAATTAACTTGCAAGACATTAGCCTAGCTTGTTAAAAGATCAATGAAGACGTGAAGTTTTAAAGGTCGAATAACTAATGGTCTTCTCTTTACGAAAATGTTTTGAAATCATTGACAAAAATCACATAAACCCCATCGAGGGTTTAAATTCGGATAGCACACTAAGAAGACACAGGGGACCAAACATAACATTAACCATTATCTCAAATATAAATAAAAAAGTTCAAAGAACTACAAACGTCAACCACAAACAGTAAAATATCCTCAAGAAAAATAAAAGAGAGCAAGGAAGCCTGTAATGTATAACAGCTGAAACTTACCATAACCATTATCAACTTTTCGGAGATGCCTTGGGCGGTCCAGCTGGTGGAGCACTCTGCAAAGCCGGCGTACCACCACCACCACCGGTGGCAGCAGTAGCTCCAGCAGACCCATCAGAAGAGTAGCCTCCTCCTGCAGCAGCTGGTGGGTATCCTCCATAAGACCCATATCCCTGTTGTGCTTGACCATACCCATAGCTCGGAGGTGGTCCATAACCGGACGCAGCTGGTTGAGGATACCCAGACTGACCACCATAGCTCCCAGGTGCACCCGGAGACTGCTGGTTCTGAGCATAAGCCGGTGGCTTTCCAGCCGGTGGTGGTGCTCCATATCCGGAACTGTAAGCTGTTGGTGGCTGGCTACTGTAACCAGCCTGAGAAGTCGGAGGAGCACCATACGCTGCCTGACCGGTACTACCTTGAGGAGTTGGCTGTTGACCAGTTGTACCATATCCAGCTTGTCCAGACTGAGCAGACGATGGTGGAGCGGTTTGAGATGCATCTTCCTCTTGGCTCGGATTAGCAGCGCTGCCATAACCACCTTGTTGCTGGTCATACCCAGTTTGACCGTATTGCTGTGAGGCGTTATAAGCTCCATACCCGTCTTGCTGGTATCCCTGACCAGCTGGGCCATAACCAGAAGCATGTTGGTAGTAAGCCCCATACCCTGTGGTGTCTGTTGGTGGGGCTGAGCTACCACCACTGTTTGGCTGCTGTGACTGTTGCTGACCGTAGTAATCATACTCACCTTGTGCGCCCTGCTGAGATGGTGGCGCAGCGGATTGATCCCAGGTCGAGGAGTAGCCAGCTTGAGATTGTTGAGGGTAACCATAGCCAGTTTGTTGACCGTACTGTGGTGGATATGCTCCTGGTTGCATGTAACCGTAGCCAGGTTGTTGTGCTGGAGGACCAGGTGGTGCCCAGCTTGATGGCGGGCGGGATTGGTAACCCTGTTGTGGATAGCCTCCACCCATTGAAGAGGATCTCATACGGTTCTGCATAAAACAAACCAATTATATAAGCACAGGTCACTTTTTCCGGGGCAATAGAAAGACTACACGGCATAAAAACACATGAACAGAGAGGCAGAGACATAAAAAGCAGACAGTAAAAGACTAGATTGAGAGAGGGAGAGACATATAAAGCAGACAAGATTGAGAGAGGCATACAAAGGTTACTGTCATTTACCAATACATGTCCAAATAGGATCAACCAAGATCATATCATCATATTCTATAATGGTAATGGTGATGCCTACATACCGTACTGATTGGTGAAATTATTGGGTTACTCCTGCAGAAGGCCATCCCTTTCCCTATCCGAGATAAAATAGGTGCAAGAAAAACCACGAATATACTATAGAAGCTTTTGCAGATAAAAGCAACATATATATACATGGAACCTATTTTCTCGAACGATAAGTTTCATAGCAAAATAATCTAATATCAACTAAAGAGTGATGTATTCAGGAATACTCAAGGAAACATAATAGCAGACTCTAGCTGAGGTATGCTCTCTCTGGAGTAAAACTAGGGGTGAAGGGTTAAATTAGAAACGAATCCAGGCAAACAAAAAAGGGCAGAGAAGAAAAACAGTTACTAGGTTAGCAAAATATCGACACAAGAAAACGGCCAATAGGTCTTATGTCAATCACCCACCTTTGGTGATACCTGATGATCGAAATTAGAAGCAGAAGCAGAACGGAAGTGACTTTGGCAGAAAAACAATGGTTCACAATGTAACACAGAATATTGCATTTATTGTATAAAACTTAAACCCCAAAATCATAAAATATAAACAGTTAAGAAATACGATCAGAACAGATTGGTCTGAAACCATTCAGCAACCTCAAAAAGGCTACCCAAACCAGTGCAAGGATCAGCCAGCTTCAATGTGACCAGAAGCTATGAAACATAGATTTCCGCATATACTCCATAAACATAGACAACATAATTCTCTAATAGGAAAAGTGAATATGCTACAGATAATTATCGGTGACAATAGCAGTCATAAGGAACAATGCTAAAAACATTGTAAATTTGAATTATCGAGAAGGATGAAAAGTTAGTGGATGAAAAGACTGGTTAATAACGCCATATAAAGATAGTAACAGAAGCATGAGACTAGGTGAAGGAAGGTACTGGCAAAAACAGTGATCAAAGGAAGAAGAAGCAACATATAATTGCTCACAGCTTCAATAAAAATATTGCTCCAAGGAATATCAAGATGAAATATATATTTTGGAAGAAGTCAAGAAAATCAAAACATAAAGAACCTTTCCCTGCAATAAAGCATACGAATAGTATAGCTAATTATGAGCACAATGAGTACTTAGCAGCTTATCCCCACCTAGAATTATCATCTTCCCACTCTAGAATCAAATGGTAATCTGATTGTTCTGAATAAACCTAAAGCTGATGACAACTAGATGATGCAATCACAATACACAACACAATAATAATTTCAGGTAGAAAAAATAGACACTGCAGAAACCTGCCACAATCCACAACAATCAAACATACCTCGCCACTGATGATTTCATTAACTAATTGCTTAGCATGTTCAATCTGATCGTTGGTCCCGTCAATCTGCAAAGTTCTTTCAGTGCAAGGATCTCCAGGGGGCAAATGCAAAGGAATAACCTGCAAACAATTATCACCACATGGTTTTCAACATCACACCGTCTGGATACAAAACAGATGCCTTCTATATATTGTAGTTTCACAAACCTGAATTCGAGCTCCAGTCTTCGCTTGCATAGATTTAATCGTTTCACCTCCTTTACCAATCACCAAACCAACCTAGAGCAGTTTATGTGTCACATACAAAACATAGATTACACTAAACAGCTCAATCTCCAGAGCATCTAATACCTTATTGTTAGGAATTTTCATAGAAAACTGATCAGATCCTGGCTGTCCACCCATCCTACGAGAGCTTCCACCTGAACCAACAGTACCACCTGCCTCAGCCTGAACCAAAATCATTAGATCATCAGTAATCACTTTTAACCCCAACACTTAGTCATTATCGATCAACAAAGAGTGGTCTTACATCTTGAAGGACGTCACTGATCAACTGCTCGGCCTTTGCAATCTGGGCTGGTGTGCCAGTTAGATCAACAGTCCTCGTATTAGCACCAGGCTCTGCGTCCATATCTCGAGTAACCTGAATCTTAGCTCCTGACTCTTGCTGAAGATTCTTAATCGTTTCTCCACCTTTACCAATGATAACTCCGACTCTCATGTTTGGAATATCAATCTTCTTCGTAGTAGTCCCAGAGAAGCTACCATACGAAACAGGAATCGAAGATGGAGCCGTGTTCGACATCTGCTTACCCTCTAATTCATAAATCAGCAAGTATCAGTTTCAATCCAATTTCACAAACACGAGAAGTAGAGAGACGAAAAGGGAAGATTTGTTTACATACCCGAAGGATAAGAGCTAAACCCTTTGTCGCCGTAATCGTAAGAAGCACCATTGTCGACGCGAGGACGTTTCGCGTCAGCGCTGTTGAGGAGACGAGCAGCGATTTCCTGTGCTTTCTGCTTAGCCATCTGGATTTCGTCCATCGGAGGAGGGACGCTGTTGTAGGAAGACGGAGGAGCGGCTGCGGCGGTGAGATCAGGAGAAGCAGATGGGATCGGGCCGGAAGAGAAGCCGGTGGGTCTTCGGGTTGAAGGTGGAGGAGCGGTTTGCTCTTCGTATTTGCGTTTGTTGGAGTAAGCGTCGGAGGAGTATTGAGATTCGTCCGCCATGTTTGCTCAAGCTTTTTCGATAGAAACCCTAAGAGGCGGAGATAAGGAGACGAAAAAGAGTGAGAGGTATAAAAGAATACACAAGCGGCGTATATATATGCGGACAAAACCTTGGTATATATTCAGATATTTTTTCCTTTTTACGAAATAACAAAAACTATTACAAAAATAAAACTTTCATTTTTGGCCGACAACAAAAATAATATAAAATTTTGATGAAAAAAAAAAAGATATGCTGAAAAATTATAGTGCAAAATTATCCAAAAAAAAATAAAGTCAATGCATTTTCTCATCCGAAATATAACGTATACAATTGAATTGAGATTTCTGATTTCGAGAGTCTAATTGTGTAGCCACAAATTCGAAAAAAAATGTAGATGCGTGACATGTAGCGGTGAAGTGTTTTGTGGTATCATCTAAATGGATTGGGATGTTACATTAATATATGTAAGCTCTCAGATGAATCCATTGCTAATATTCTCTCTCTGGTTGTCCAAAGCTCAGAGACTTTGACAATGTATTTTTGTGGTTCATTTCAACCTCTTGATCTGAGTGAATCGCAAAGTTCAGGCCAGTGAAGATTGTTGATCGGCACATCCATTGTTTGAGATTGAGAGATTCTGACGGCCAATTAATGTAGTTTAGTGGATGTCTCCTCTATGACCGAAGCTAATCTTGCCATGAGCATTTACACGTTAGCCAATTCCTTTGAATGTTGGTTTTCTTCAAACCATGATGCCAACGATGCTAGCAAAAAAAATAGAATGTAGAGAGGCCTACTGTTGGGGAAACAAGTCTTGAGGTATGTTGCATCTCAATGTCTAATACAAGTATATCTACCATATATAATGAACCTCTTTATTTTTCTTGCATATAATAAGACCATGCAAACTATAATAACTGAGTAGGAACATTCATCATTCCAAGAACCATGTCTTTCATTTTTTTTTTTTTTTTTTTTTGAGCTAGCTAGTCTAATATTGTAGAATCGGGCAAAAAAGGAAAATGTGGAAATAAGTATTAGTTTGTTTGGATTTTTTTTGTTTAATGTTCTACAGGAGGAGGATCTTGACAGCTACATGGCTTCACAAGGCTTGAATACGGGTCAATGCTGGAGATCGGTATATTATATGAGGCCTCTCCTACGTCAAGGGAGATCTATTCGACGTTACGTTGTAATGATGCAACGCTGAAACTCCTTCTTTCGTTCATGGAATTGGTGCTGAGAAGCGCGAAGACTCTAAGTTAAGTTATTGTATCACAGTCTGAATTAGTCTTGATTTTGGTAGAGAATTGTAGAACGAAATAATCAATCTCACTTACAGAAGTGAAAACCTCTGTATTTGAATTTTGAGTGAAATTCAATAGTTGGCTATTTTGGTTTCAATAATCATAATTATGAAATGTCCCTTAATTTTCGTTGAATTTCTTTTCTTTTTTTAAAAAAAAAAATCGATTTTCGTTGAATTAGTGTTCCTATTTACAAAAAGCTACACATCACAAGTATACAGATTATAGAAAATTATAAATATGAGAAGTAAAAGTAAAACAAAACGATACCTCACTAGTCTCACTAGTCATATGAGAAGTATAAATACTTGTGTAGTAAATATGAGAAGTATAAATACTTGGTCTATATATAATCTGATCACTAGTCATATGAGAAGTAAAAATAAAACAAAAAAGCTACACATCACAAGTATCTAGATTATAGACCAAGTTCCTTGTGCACTTTCAGAAACAATTACAAGTTCACTAAATGGCTTCAATAAGCTTATTCGAAACTTACAATCATAAGTTCATCTTTCACTTTATCATCCTTCATTTCCTCCTCTTGAAGATACCTCATACTTTATCACCGGGGATGCTTCCCAGGCCTACTCTTGGAGCTCCATCGGGTCTTTGACTTATACAATTTCTTATAACTATCTTCATGTTGTGCTTTATTTATGTTTATTATGTGTTTGTTTTTTTATGAAGTTTTCAAAGGTCTTATCAATGGAAGAGCCGAATGCTACAAGAACATGAACTTGAGAGTGGCTGCTCCATTGTTTTCTTCCATCTCCAGTTTAATTATCGAATCGGGGTTAGCTTTTCCAAGTAGGCCATAACTCCCTTTAGCTAAATGGGCAGCCTTATCCATTCCTATTTCACGGCACCGCCATGCCTTCCAATAACTTATATTAACATAAAATTTTATGTTTCATTATCTTCCTTATCTCACAAACATGCGGACCTTGCCTAACACCAACAAAGCGGTTGTTTTATTCCCCTGCTTATTTGATGTGGAGCTACTTAAGGATATGTGCCGAGAGGCGAGAGGTAACTTTCGCTATCGTGTGAGGACCGAATACTGAGAGATATAATATGGGTATTTACATGATTAGTAAACCAATCTTCTAAATCACTATTATAATAGAGGTTGAGATGATGGTTTAGCCAAGTAACTGGTTTGACAATTTTGTTATTACAAGGATTTACTTCAGAATCAATAAATGCATTTATAAGCCAGCCTCTGGAAAAGGTCTAGTGGCTCTCGAGTTTGAATAACAGGTTGGCCCCTAAAAAAAGCAACATCATGCACGAGACTCATGTCATAAGTTCTTGCCTCACAGGCGTTGAAAGATAGAACAAGCCAGCCACTCAGTAGTTGGGAAGTGGTGGACTCAGAAAAATGGGCGAAATACCATTTTTAACAAAATATTTACTTGGATATATTCATATTCCCAGTAGCTTTTACAGGACACCCATATGTGGTCGTGTACTCGTTCGTGCGGATATTCTGTAAAGAAACAGAAAAGAACAAAGACAAAAGAAAAAGAAAATGAGAACAATTCTTTGCAAGTGGGGTTGCTCTTGAATTTGAATGTATAGTCGGTTTATTGTCTCACAGGTCGGCGTTAGATCTGTGAAAACAAAAGAAAGCATTAAATAAATTAGCTAATAATTTCTCGAACATGCATCAATGGATTTCCTTTTTTTATATTTTATATAATATGTATGTCACTTTATAATTTTTTTAATGTAAGGTTGACATTGTTGGAATCGATCATAGCAAACAATTAATGGATCGATAGAAACCAAAATAAGTTAAATGGCTTGGTGGTTGGGTTTTAGTTTCAAGCCGACGCAACCTCTTTTTGTTGACTTATACTATATAGTAAATATTACAAAATTATGTCAACATGTTTCACTTAATCTCAAATCCATTTTGAAGAGGAAAAAAATGTAATTATTAGCCAAATAGAAAGTAATAAATAAAAATATTTTTCTATCTTTAAAGGTAGAACAACTTGCGGAGACACAACCATTGGAATAGTACATGACTGCATGCATAATGTGACACACTTCTCTTTTTAGCCCTTTAAAGAAACTAAAGGGAAAAGGAACTTCTGCACGAATCTAGACCATTAGATTCCTTTCGTAATACATACAAATATTTTACAAGTGATATACTTTTTAATACAAAAACAGTAATAAATTAATTATAATGTATATTTTGATTGGTAGTTGTTGAAAATGTACTGTTTTTATCATTAGCAATCGGCAAAACGGCAAAACAAAATGCAACGAGAAAAAACAGTATAAAATGTGTACCAAAACGGTATCAAAGGTGTTAAACGTTCTCTATTTTTTTACCAAAATATATTACTATTTTATTTTATGTCTTCTTACTTTCACAATCTTTTATTTTTATAAAACTTTACCGTTTATGTCACCAATCAAACTTTACCGAATTTTGTTAATGTTTTAGACCAATTGTAAGACCATCCTTGAAATCAATTTGCGAATTCATCGTCGCATATAATTATATAAATGGATGAAAAATAGAACCGATAAGCTTTTGGCAACACTATTTCGTTCACGGAATTCAAACAATATTTGATTCCAATATAGTTATTAAAAAAAAGACCCACAAATTAGGTAAATAATCAACAATCATCAGAAAGATAATGCAGTAACAAAATCTCACCGAGGGGAAATATAGAAACAATAACTACTAGGAGAAATGAAATTTAGGAATCATTCATGCATAGTGGCGACAACTCCGAGTTTCTGAAGATTGAGTTTAACGACAGTGTCCACAAACATTTTGGTGTCTTCTACCGTATTCCCCTCGGGAATATCAACGGTGTATGATTCAAGAACAACCGTGTAGACCTTACCGGAATCTTGATTCATGAACTCGTTGACAGAAGTCACCGATTTGTAATTGTTAAGCCGGTGCTCTCCGCCGACGACCCTGAAGCTCAGAACACGGTGGTCGTCGTCGAGGAACTCAAGCCGCTCAGTGCTGGTGGAGGCTGGAAGGCCAGAGATTACAGTCACTTCCCGGACGCTTCCGACGCCGCCATCTCCGGAGACGAGGCGGCTGCTTTTGATGAAGTGTTTGTAGCGTTCTGGATTGTCGAAGCTGCGGATGAGAGGCCAAACGACGGATGCGGGGGCGTCGATGCGTTGCGTTATGAGAGAGGTGCAAGTGGTTGGGTCTGGTTCGAACTGGTGGTAAGTTTTGATAACCGGTTCGAGAGTTTTGTGCTCCTCGTCAGTTAGTCCTTTCACGACCGGAGAGGAGCTCATGGTGATGAATAGATCACACGTGTGACGTCTGTTGGGGATAGTCCGGAGAGAGTTAGGGTTCGATGAGAGAGAGAAAGAGAGAAGGTGTTCTTGTTGGAGATTGGGGGGTTCGTGAAAGAGTGGAGCGAATAAAAGATAGTTCTTCTTTGGGAACTATAAAGAGTTGTAAATATTAATGCAAGTCTGAAAATCACCACTGCTTTTTTGGACGGATTTAACCCTTTGTATATGTCTATTTTTCATGAAATAGAAAGATCCATACTAACTTGAATCACTGGAATAATGTTACCAATTTATTTGCTAAATCGGCAAATGATATTTTCTAATTAAAATTAACTGTACTGTTGTTGATTTAAAGAACATTCTTTTGAAAAATAGCACGAATTCGTCATGACAAAATATTTAAATAAAATTGGCTCACTCACTCTCTTGGGTTTCGAAGGAAAGGGAAAGGTGGTGGTGGTCACTGGTCAGAGCTGAGTTATTTTGTCTTTTAGTTAACAAAGTTCCATAGTTTAGTGGGAGGGTTACTGCACTGCACATGTATTACCATAATAGATGTTCGATGCTTAATCATTTTTAGAAAGCCGCTTAATTTAGTTATCCATCACAAAAATTGTCCTTCATTTACGTTAATGGAAAATGAGGTTATGGGTTTTTAAACAACGAACGAGCCAAACCGAACGCGGTTAGGAACTAGATATGGTAACCCAAAATAAATTGTGAAATCAGTAGTTATCTTCACATTAATAAGTTAAGAGTTAAAATGATGTGATATATGTTACTGGGGCTCGGTCATATGTTAAAGCCTTAAAGTTAAAATATTTTCCTTTAAAGAGGTTATCATGGTGTTAAAATGAATAATTTGCAAATAATCAAAATTCATGGCCAAGATCAAAATTAGATTTTCCAAATTGATTAGTTTGCAAGAACCAAAACATAAAGTTGTCATGGTTTGGATCATAACAATACCATAGTTCAAGACTCAAACATTCATAGTGCATGCTGAGACAAAATAAATTGGCTAGTTTTGCAATTAATTCATAATTTAATTATTTTTCCTTGGAATCAGTAAAGTGATTACTGACTAGTTATTGCCATTTTAGGCTAACCTTTCCTCTAAGATTCACTCATAAAAATAATACACAACATGACCAATAATTGATCAAAGTTTAGAGTTTCTTAATTGAATACTATACCCAATACTAATATTTTATCTTACATGGCTTCTCAACAGTGATCTAATGAGATTTCCTTTTGTCGTTAACAAGGTGATTAATTGACAAATTCAGATCTTAGCCAACGAATTAGATTTTATCGTCAAAGTAGGCACTAATCCGCGAATTATCTAATAATAAAGTTGTGAATTCTAGTAAAGAACTTTTAAAAATTTAAATGATAAATATCACTTATTTTAGTTTAAACGAATCATTCATCGTGACATGTAAACTAGTTTAGACGAAATTATTGGTATCATTTGCTTAGTTCTGTCTTTTGGACCGAATTTGGAAAAATATAACTTTACATATTACAATGGTCCGAAATTATTAGCATCATTTGCTTAGTTTAGTTTTTACATTACATGTCCTCACCCCTTACTACTTATCGGTGTGACTGGTGGTCGGTCGAACGTACATGTAACAGTCCATGGTGAATAATTTTATATTTTTTCCTTTTGATGCAGTGGAAAAAAAAAACCAAACTAAAATAAATCGAAATTTTTCGAAAATCAGAATGGTAGTTAGCATTTTCATTCGATATTATTAGGATTAACTGGTTAGTTGGTTGGTTGAGTTGTTAGGTACTTGTAAGGGCTGCAACTTGCAAGAGTAGGTTAACTATAGATTCAAGATTCCACTTTGAGAATGTTGTACCTAATTGTTTATCCCTTGCTATTTTAGTTACATGAGCTGTCTATAAACCTCGCAGAAAATCATGAATACTCAACGCTTCGTCTTATATGGAATCAGTCGTTATTGCGCTTGCTTGCTTTTATACAAGTTGCAAAAAAACAAAACAAAAATCCCTTTTTCCTATTTTTCAGAGTTAAACATGTTTGTGAGCTTGAAGTGAATTCTAATACGGTGTGAATGAAGAAGACAAAAACACGAGGAAAAATGATATGGTGATTTGTAGAAACAGTCATGATTAAGTTTTCCAAGATTGAGTAATCTGGAATAGTGTAGCGACTATAGAATCCACGGACAAAGAGAAGGATAACAAATATATATATTTTTTAATCTAGAGACAGTTCAAGTTGAAGTGGCTGCGTATAAATAAAATTCATTTTATAACGAAAGAAAATAAGAAGACGAAACCGGTTCTGTATAAATTTATCCTACCAAATCAGGGACATAAACCGATCCTAAACCATATAAAACTTCAGGTCACCTGTAATTTCCGGTTCGGTCGCCTAGTCCTCCTTTCAACTTTTCCTTCTCATTCGACTCACTGGGTCTTCTTTTCTGGTCGGCTCAAAGGTTAGTGCTTTGTGAGGAACGAATCCGATTCATATAGGAGAAGAGACGTAGCTAGTTGATGGATTTGATGGAGAAGAACTTGGAGTTAACGGAGGTTCAGAAACTTGAAGGCCACACCGACCGTGTTTGGAACGTAGCTTGGAACCCCGTCTCCTCTCTCGCCGACGGTACTTCACCGGTTATTGCCTCTTGTAGTGGCGATAACACCGTACGAATCTGGGAACAGAGCTCGCTCTCTCACTCCTGGACCTGCAAGGTCTCTCTCTCGATCTCACTTTGTTGAAATATTCACCTTTCTACCTAGAAAGTTGGTGAATTTGATTGCTTCCTGACCTTAAAGTTTGTGGGTTTTGTTCCAAATCTCTAAAGGGATTGACTTTGAACTTCGAATTTGAATTCTGTGCTGTTAAGCCTCAAAGGCCAAAGCTTTATTGGTTTTATGAGACTTGTCAATTGTATATTTGTGATTGCGCAGGAAGTTTTGGAGGAAACGCATACAAGAACTGTGAGGTCATGTGCTTGGTCACCTTCAGGAAAGTTATTAGCCACAGCGAGTTTTGATGGTACCACTGGGATTTGGGAGAATTATGGGTCTGAGTTTGAGTGTATTTCCACCTTGGAGGTACTTCTTACCCTAATCATTGACTTGTAATTATTCTTTTTCATGAGAAACAAGAATTTTACTTTTGTTTCTGTTATGTAGAAATCAGAGTTATTAGTCTCATGGATTTTCAGTGTTCACTTGATAATTCAATATTCATTTTGGTGGTACTCTTGTATGTTTTGGCTAGTAGAATCTGATAAAAGGAGTTGTATGCAGGGACATGAAAACGAAGTCAAGAGTGTATCATGGAATGCATCTGGTACATATCTTGCAACATGTAGCAGAGACAAGTCTGTGTGGATTTGGGAAGTGATTCCAGGAAATGAATATGACTGCGCTTCGGTGTTAAACGGGCATACACAAGATGTGAAGATGGTCCAGTGGCACCCTACCGTGGATCTTCTGTTTTCTTGTAGTTATGATAACACCATCAAGGTAACGAGAATATGCAGAACCTGAAACTTGTTACAAATGATTTTTTTTTTATATATAATTTTATAGCGTTTGTTGCGTGCTGCTCGTAGGTTTGGTGGTCTGAAGATGATGATGGTGATTATCAGTGTGTTCAAACCTTAGATGAATCTAACAAGTATATATCCTCTACTTGCTTGTACTTCTTTATATGCCTTTCAATTTTACCTTTTAAATAGGCTCTTAGCTTTTGTGTAATATGTGTCTTTAATCTTCACGCAGCGGTCACTCCTCTACTGTTTGGGCCATCTCGTTTAACGCTGCAGGGGACAGGATGGTTACTTGTAGGTTGGTGAATCTCTTCCCTGTTGTCTCCTTTAGGCGTTGTAAAAGCACTGTAATCCGTCTCTGGTTTACTGTTCTGACAATAACAAGTTTTCCTGAATGTGTACTTGCAGTGATGACCTAACCTTGAAGATATGGGGAGCAGATATTTCCATGATGCACTCTGGTGAAGGATATGCGCCTTGGTGAGAATATAAATAGCTTACTTGTGATTGAGTTTGTTCTTTTTATTATTTTTCAAAGCTTAACAGAATATGTAGCCTATACAGTTCTGTAACTTCTCTCCGTCTAACTTCTACTAATGGTATGCCTACTCGCTCGCATTTTGCAGGACTCATCTCTCTACACTCTCTGGTTATCATGACCGTACGATATACTCAGCTCACTGGTCAAGGTATTAATACCTAACATGGTTTCTCTCAAACATGGGTTTAACCTAGTAATAGACTCTGCTATTCATGAGGCCATTCTGAGTTTGAATCCCAGAAGTTTACTGTATTTTTCTTTCTAATATCTTGACAGGGATGACATTATTGCCAGTGGAGCAGGCGATAACGCTATACGGTTGTTTGTTGACAGCAAACATGATTCTGTAAGAAAATTGCTTCTTATATTTCACTTCAAAATGTTTTTTTTCTTTTTCATGTCAATGTGATCTTGAGTAGAGATTGTCTGCATAGTCCAACTTTCGTAGCACAATACAAGAAACCAAATGGCAGTCACAGGCTCTATTTGATTTTCCGCAATGCAATAAACATTTCATCTTCTTTTTTGAACTGAAGGTTTTTGTCTGTGTAACCAGGTTGATGAACCTTCATATAATCTTTTGCTGACGAAGAACAAAGCACATGACATGGATGTGAACTGTGTCAGATGGTCGCCTGGTGTAAGTTCTTTGTTCCTTATAAGTAATAGACACAAATGTACACAACCTCATGCTTGATATATGGTTAAAATGATGAAGTAAGGTCTATATGGCATCATATAAATGTGGCTTAGAAGCTAGAACATTATACTGAAGCTTTGTTATAGGATCAGAGAGATGATGACAATGATCTCTGATATTTGCTTTGGTTTGAGTACACGATAGATACAGTCGGTTATGTCAGTTTTTACCAGAAATTTCTTTTGCATAGAATCTATGATTTTGAGCTTCTGGTTGTTACCTGAAACAGGAGACGAACCGGTTGCTTGCCTCGGCCAGTGATGATGGGATGATCAAGATTTGGCAGCTTGCAACCAAACCGTGATTGGTATCCGGTTTTGGTTAGGTGTTGAAACTCCATTGTTTTTATATTTCTCCTGAGATAGCTTGTTACAGCACAATATTTCATTCATGATTTTTCATAAGAATAAAACAAAAGCTTCCTTATTTTTCATTTCATATAGCTCGCAGACAAAGATAGATGTATGAACATTCCAAACAAACAAAGATAAAACTAATAATAATGAAGATTTAGCTTTATAGTTTACATATTCTCTTTACAGAACTCAATAATCCAGCAGTGATAAGCTTGGCAAACGAACTTGCAATGGGTGAAGCCAGAAGCTGCGGCAAGAGCTTCAAACTCAGCTCGTGACCTCTCTTTTCCGCCGGAACATTGAGTGAACATTAACATGTCCATGTCAAAGGCAATGTTTGCATTGATATCCCCACTCTCAGCGTCATCAGGAGTGACTAATTCTATTACAACCACTTTACCATTCTCTGGTAGAGATTTACAGCAGTTTTTAAGAATCTTGATGCAGTCTTCGTCGGTCCAATCATGAAGTATACGCTGCAGAAAAAAAAAAAAATCAGATTTAAGTACAAAATATTACTATACAAACACTTTCAAGAAATGAAAATGAATTGTTGAACTTACTTTCAAGATCATGGCATCTCCGGTTGGAACATCAATGAACATATCTCCGGCGACATGTTCCACACCGGGGATCGAAGGTGCTTGTGCCAAGGCACAAGTCAGATCAAAATTGATACCTTTAACATTGGGATATTTAGAAGTAACAACACCAAGAGTGTTACCAACTCCTCCTCCCACATCAACTAAAACATTTACACCTTCAAAACCTTTGTAAACTTCAAGAGCCTTCTTCACTACGGCAATAGTGAATCCTGTCTGGTTGAAGAGTTTGCTGAATCTCTCATCTGTTCCCATATAGTCAAAGAGTTTCATGCCACCATGTGCGCGGCCAAATGCATCTCCTCCTTCTAGCACCACATCTTTCAATTGTGCCCTGTGAAAATGATATATCGAGATCGTAAGATTCATAGTTTATATAGCAACTTCTTGAAGAACTAAATACAATCAAGGAATGGAAAATTACCATGTGTTAAGAAAGACACTGTCGAAATTGACAATGACTTGAGAAGCTAAAGATCCAATATCTTGAATATTATTCTTCAAGAAGAACCTGCAAATCGGCTCAGCTTTGTAGACCCTCTCGCCTTTCCTAGCTGGGACCGTACCGCACTTGACCATGGAGTAGCTAGCGAGTAGACGAAGCATACGATCCAACAAAGCCGGTGCCTCAGGGTTACGAGGAATGGTTGGTAGCTGGCTGGCTATCTCGGAAGGTGAGAGGAACGTGGAGGTGGCATAGAGAGTGTCAAAGACACCGAGCTCGAGGGCAGTTTTGAGAACCATTGGAAAGGCGGCAGCATTGGCTAGTCTTACAGCCATCAAACCCAACTCATTGTCATCATCAATAACAATTTCTGTTTTAGGGTTAGAGCTTAAGTTTTCTTCAACGAGGTTTCCCATTTTCTTTTTCTCTCGTTCTTTATTGCTTCTCCTTCAAAGTAACAAATGTGATCAGAAAGGAAAGAGAGAGAGAGAGAGAGAGAGAGAGACTCTTTGTTCTTTGTGTGTGTGTGTGTGTGTGTGTGTGTGTTTCTTCTTGGTAGTGTTAAGAATGATGATTGAATGGATCTTAGTGTCTCCTATTTATAGATAAGGCTTAGCCTCCTTTTCTTTTGTTCACTCTACTATTGTCAATAATAATTTCATAGAGTTTATTATTGTTTATTTGCCGGTCCATTTGGCTGGCTGAGCAGTCTCTAAGTAGAAAAGTAAGAGCCCTTTGTGGCGGCTGAAACAGGTAAATCTTGTTCAAAGTCAGTTAATTCTCTCTTTTTTGTTTAATAGTAAAAGTCAATGTTCAAAGGAGAAATTTAACTTAATTTCAACAGTAAGAGATTGACCAAGTGACTATGTTGCAAGTATATCTTACGTTCGCCGTTTAATATCGGTTATCGAAGTATAAAAACTAAGGGAAACATATGTCTTTTTCTTTGCTTGTTGTTCATCAAATCGATCGACATGATATTTATTATTAATACATGTCACGCATAGCTCCCACTTTATTAAAACGATTGCGACTTAGGAAGATGGCAAGAAAATTATCGAGTTTTAAAAAAATCAAATATGCCATAAATTGAACTGATGTGAGTGTAACATCACAATTGTCGTTCATGGCCCTCCATCTTGAATTGACTTTCCAGGAAGGTCACAAATTTTGGATTGACACCAACTTTTACTGATTACATTGGACTCAGTTAGTGTAAAATCTAGGCTAATTAGACCAACAACCATAAAAAAACTGAGAATTTCAAAAGTAGTCATAATAATCAACCATAATTCTGAATTAACTCTACAAAGTAGTTAAAGCCTTAAAGGTGTGAGTAAAATCAACCAATTTAAATGAACTAATCATCCGTATATGGATTTGCTCACGGGTCTCGTCAGGTTCACCGCAGTACAAACAAGGTTGAATGCGATCCCACTATGGGTCTTGTCAAGTTCACCGCAGTACAAACAATATTGAATGACACTGACACCCGTAAGAGAGTCAATTCAAAACTGGTAACCATGTGATGAAAAAAAAACTGAGGCATACCCTACGAGAACATACAATACGTTCCAACACAAGGATGTTGTAAACTAGCTTGGTTCTTTTTTTCCGGTACCAAACCTACCTCCAACAAGTCAACAACTATTATTAACTTTCCAAAATAAAACAAAACGGTAAAAATAAAACGAAAATGGTAAAACCGTAATATAGTCATTTTATGTAAAACAATAAAAGATGTCATTTTCTCAACTCGAGTATGATTATTATTTATTACAACGAAATAAAATCCCGAAAGGTGGAACATTGCCGTACTATATATTAAAAAGCAATTGTCTATCAATAATCCGATGTCGTCCAGCGGTTAGGATATCTGGCTTTCACCCAGGAGACCCGGGTTCGATTCCCGGCATCGGAGCTTTTTTATCAAAAATAGTATTTTTTTTTCTCGTAATCAATTATGTTGTCTTCGAGCTCTGAATTATCTAGGGAGAAGAAATTAGGGGTGGTTTAGTTATTGACTTGAAAGACAAGATCACACAGATGGTTCCAACTTCCAAAACAAAAAGAGAACAATTATTAAGACTTAAGAGTATGGAATAACATAATTATAGGTGCATATAATAACATTTATATATCAACTTCTTCTCTCTACTGCTTCAACACATGATGTTCTTAAAACAGTAAGTAGCAATTATGAACCAAGCCACGAGAAGCAGCGAGAACGAGAAGAGACCGATCAGGAACGGCCACCCAACGAGCAATACACCGAGACAAGTGACCACAGCAGAAGGGAGAAACGACCTGACCACAGATGACAAGCTAACCCATTTCCCTTTCGTCAGAATCAGAAAAGCAACATTCACCATCTTCCACTCCATCGAACCGCCATAGCAGACACGGTTCATACAGTCTGCCACAAACGAATGGCAGTTACAGGTGAAGAGGTTGTAGGTTCTATGCTCACAGCTACGCGTGCTCGCGCGTAGTGCATCGTCCCACGAGACCGATGATCCAAACTCCGTGTGCTTGAATCCATACTTGCAAGTGTGTCCACCCATGTTTGGTGGTAAACAACACTGCAACAATAAAGAAACACGTTTGATACAGTAAACATCTCTCAAGATTAGTAAAGGTCTTAACTTTAATGCACTAACAAGCTAAATGTAAAAAGATCTCATCTTTGTAAAGGTCTTAACTTTGATACACTAACAAGCTAAATGTAAAAACGATATAATCTTTGAACATCGCTGAAGACAAGTAAAGGTCTCAACTTTGATACCATAACAAGCTAAATGTTAAAAAGATCTTATCTTTGAACAAGCTAATTGTGTTCTCTAAAGCACAGTTTCATGAACCATCATCATCAATTGCTTAAGCAAGATTTCGATTGAAAAAGAGAATACCTTGGTGCGATCGAGCTGGAGATAGCGAGCAGGAGGACCGAAAGCGAAATCATCGACAGTGATGAAGTTAGATCCAGAGAAATCCAAAATGACACCATCTTCTCTGCAGAGTCCAACATGGCCGATGAAAGGAGCCAGCCAAGAGACAACAGGGAGAGGAGTCCAAACGATACAGCAAGGGAATTTCGACTTTTTCGGATCAATCTCACTTAGCGGCCAAAAATCATGACGATCATCATCATCATCATGATCAACTTGGATTATGGATGGTTTAGAGACTGCTTCTTCAATATCATAAGCTCTTTTCAGATCCACCATTGGAACTCTTCCACGGGACATTTTTAGCAGATTCCTGAAATCGACTCCTAGATAACACAAGAACAGTCTCACAATCAGCCACAAAAAAGAGGCAAATCAAAATGAAGCATCTTGAAAAACCCAGAACATAAAGTTGAGAAATTTGCATGAAGTAATTTGAAAGTATCAGTTTTTAATTAAGACTTTTCCAGGATGAACAGCATTGTGTTTTTTTTGTTTCTCTGTAAATTGCTTCGGAAATTAAACAAAAAAACAATTTTTTTCGTTCTCAAGCAACCCAAGATCTAAAGAACAAACCTTAAAATAGCAAAATCTCAAAAGAGGAGGAAAGAACATAAGGAGAAGTTACAGAAGTTGAAGAACAAAATCGAGAGTGTTTCAAATCACCTGTCAACGAAGCCGACACAGACACCGACGCCAAATGAATCGAGGAAGAGAAACAAGATATGCGAGAGAGCTTAAAAGATGGAGAAGAAACGGATGCTTTTGGGGTTTAGTAATTAAAGGAGAAGGAAAAGAAACGTTTCTTCTAGTTCTAGAAAATTACATAACTGAAGAAGATGGAGCAAAAGTACAATGAACCTTTATGATTGTTTTCTCAATTACTGCGCCCACTTAGTTTACTAATAAAATTTTGGTTTAAGTATTTAATGAAAAAGAGAAGAAAATCTCATTATATTGGAAGTAAGTGAAAAAAAACAAAGATTCTTCGTAGAGGAAATTGAAAAATATAATCAGTTAATTTTTAAGAAATATACATGATTTTAGTTGTTTAAAAAAATATTCCAATTAGGGTAGAAACATCTTATAAATAAATTTAAATATTATTCATACATTTTTTAAATAACTTCAATTTCAAAAAACATTCTGAAAAACAAAATTTATAAGATTTTCATAATTAATATATTTAAAAAACTTTAGAGAGTCAATAAGATCGAACATAATTTTGTTTTTGTCTATAAATTTGAATATTTGGCCGACAATATACGACATTTCTTCATCATAACCTTTTTAACGAATCTTTGCTATCCGACAATACATGACATTTCTTCACTTTCACCGATTTTTGCTAAAAAATAACGGAAAATTAACTTATTAGACAACAAATGACAAACCTAAACTTTTTTCGTTTCAGGTGGAATGTTTTATATTTGTCGTTTGTTGTCTAATAAATTGATTCTCTATTGTTTTTTACGACATGTCCTTGCCATAACTTTTTTTACGGATCTTTGTTAAAAACATCGAAGAATTAATTTATTTGAAGATAAACGACAAACAAAACTGTCCTACGTACGTGCAACGAAAAAAAAACTGTAATTCTCTTTGTTTAATTAATTACTTAGATTTATGTTAGGGAAAAAAGTTTTGGTATGAACTCAGTGGTCTACTAAATGAATTTATTTAAATTGTTTTTACAAAAAAAAATCAATAAGGGTAGAAATATTTTATCATATCAAATAAGATTAAAATTAAAATAATTCAAATTAAAAATAACCAAGTAGATTAAAAATAATCTCAATTTCAGAAAATTTCAACAACAGAAAAATTAGAATACTTTTATTTTTATGCATTTTTCACTTGCATAGTTTATGAAATTGCAGGAAATAAATACACTTGTATTTGTAATATTGTATACTAAGCAATAAATTTGCATTGTTTAATGAGTTTCACGAACAATATTCCATGATTCGGAGAAATGTGTGGTAAAATTATTTACATGTGGATCATTGGTAGATTAATTGTACCATCTAATCATCTGAATTCTATACCATTTTCAACAAAACATAGCTCAAACAAGTCAAGCATATCAATCCACTGAGAAAATACTATCGTCTTTATTTTCCCTTGGCTTAAGATAAGTGAGGAACTCTACAATGGTAACATCGTCATCTTCATATGGCTATGAGAAAGAAGGCATTTGATCACGTCGTGCTGAGTTTGGGCTGCCGTGTTTGGAAAGCGTGTATATGATATCTAGGACAGATTTACCAAATCATCCAAACTACTCTGAAATTTTAATGATAGATCTTACAAAATCACCATTGATGATATCAATCTAACTAACAACAATCTCATGTTGGTGACAGCTATAATCTCTTTCCTTCTTTTTCCTTTTTTGCAATTCCATAAAGCTCTACGAATATCTCTTTCATCAATCTAGTTTTCCTTTAAACAAACCTTTTTAATGCTAGCTCCACGTGTTTTAGATTCTCTCATACAAAAGAAGTTGCTCTCGGCATGACTCTAGCTAGTTACAATTTCTAAAAACATAACAGCTATATTTTTATTAAAACACTTGTAAAGAAAACCTAAAAACACTGGCCACTAGACTTGAACCAGATTTCTCTTAACAAATGGCCGTACAAGAAATGGCCTAAAATTTGTAAATGTTGCTCAAGGAGATCATATGTCATAAACTAAAATTTGCAAAGTTTAGCAGAGATATGGGGATCACATAATCCGAATAGAAGGTTAACATAAAAGAAAGTGGACGTATGGAAATGTATGTTTATTAGAGAAATGAGTGAGAACTTAGAACGAAATATGTACATTGTAAGAAAGTGAAAGTGATGATGCGGCTGAGAAGAGAAGTAAAAGCCGTCTAAATACAGTCTACAGAAGACAAACGGAGTCCAACTGAGATCCTTATTCAAATACCAACATTAATATATCGTCTAAAATTATACAAAATCTTGATAAATTTAGACATACAGTATAACAAATTTGTAACATTCATTAGAAATGTCATCATTGAACCAAACAAATAAAATCAAACAGCGAATCGCAGAAATATTACAAAGTGTTTGTGAGTAAAACGTACTTCGTTGTTCTAGTGAAATACATATTTATCGAGACATTTGTAAGAACAAACTTGTACATCAACTCCGCCCTCAGAATACTTGAGAAAAGAAGGAAGCATGCATCTAGAGTTACACACAAAGCAAAGTAGTCTACATATAGAGGTGTTGGGTATAACCACTTGTTCATCAAGGCTAATTGCTGAACCTGGCAGAAGATATGAGAACTCTCCAAAAATGCAGGCAATGTGCAGTATGACACCACAATCATTACATGTATAGAACCATTTTTTCGGGTTCACTTTTGTTTCACATGCTTCACACCAATATTCGCCATCCACACAGCTTTCACCACAAGACAAGAACAGAGGATGATCGTCATACCTATGCTTCATTACCGTTGGAGGTAAAAGAGCACACTTGAAGTCCAAGCTAAAGTCACACTCATCACAACTTAAGTTCCAGTATCCCTCTTTTCCACATTCGCTACATGTAGATTTATTTCTAGCGTAGTACAAAGGATGTGGATGACTTTTGTGTACAAATGGTTCTAAAACTGAACCACATCGTACATCTATAATGTTTAAATAATCATACTGGTACCTGAAACCGGTGAACAGGTTATGACAAAGAATGCAGGTAGAAGCTTCTTCATAATCCGTTTTCAGTGAGAGTGGATGGACCTGACACGCATGTCGTTTTCTTCGAGGAAGGTTAGCACATTTTTCGTGGAGAATGAAGTCACATTGGCCGCAACTGTAGGATGATTCCGAACAAATCTGGAAAGCACATGCCTTGCATAATGTATTTTCATGCAGACTTGGACCGTCCTTGTTGATATGTAAGTGATGATCATGGCTAAAATGTTTGATCGTGTTATCGTCAATCACCACGAACGGCGCAATTTCCTCAGGCTCCTCCGGTGTTCCTTCTAGTTCGATCTTGTCCCATACATCACTTCTCGTTGCACATCCTGAATGAACAACGTAACCAGAGCATTTTGAGCAAGAATAACCACCGTAGAACTCATCCACTTTGCGACGACAAACTCCGCATTTCCACTCTCCATGTCCAAGGCGACGGGTGTAAGAAATGCGATGATCGTGGCGGTTGATGTTTATAACGCGTGGCAAATCGATACAATCTCGATGAATCATAAAGTTGCACTCAAGACAAAAATAAGGGCTTCGATCACCTTGTGTCCCGCAAGCATTGCATGTAAAGATCATACGCCTTGGAATAAGATGAAGTTGATGTTCATGGGTCGTCGGGCTTACAACGGCAAGTGGTGGTGGGTCAATCATACACATATAGCATATGCTGACGTTACAAACTTCACAATGGTGTAGTTGTTGTTTAAACACCACCCCACAAAGAAGGCATCCCTTGTTGGCGTAGTCAGGTGCTTCATCACATTTAAGGTACTTGAGCGGGTGTTCCGGGTGGGAAGTGTGATATGCTTCTGGAAATAGTTTCACACATTCCACATGGTAGATAAACTCGCACTGACGACATTCATAAATTTTTTGTCCGCCAAAAACCCGAGTGGTGCACACTTTGCACTCTCTATAGGAGGATGTATCGTCCAACTTGGTTCCGTGGGAGAATTGAAGCGGATGCTTGTGAACGTTGGACTTTTCAAGTATAACAAGCGGTGGTGGTTTGGTCGCACAAACCAAATCCAGCTTGAAATCACATTCTGAGCAAGAGTAACCAGCTTCAAGCGAATCTTGACATATGCTACAAGAAGATGATTGGAAATCTAGGAAGGTCAGTTTGAGAGGATGGTCGGGATGAGAAGAGTGGTTGATTTCCGGGGAAGACTCGGCACATTCTTTATGAAACATGTTATCACATTCTATCTCGTTGCAGCGGTAGCCTCCGTAAATCATGCTGAAAGACCGACACCCTCTACATGTTCCAAAAGAGAAGCGAGTAAAAGGTAACAAAGGATGGGTGTGAACTGGTAGCTCTACTACTCTTGCCATGGTTTCAAAATTCCGAATCAAGTCCAAGCTCAAGCTCTCTTTTGTGGTGGTTTTAGATTAATTTCTCAAACTGGAATTTGGATCCTAAAATCAAGTATAAATTAAACACTCTTAAATGCAATCAATGGCACTCAGTACACGGACTTAAAGCAAATCAAGATGAATGTATCAAAAGAGTGGTTGTGAAATGTTACCTCCATTTTTTCCATGGTAATCAATGCCCCAGCTGATCTTCTCTTCTGCGGTGTTTTGAGAATGGGGGGTTTTTTTCTTCTCTTATTGAAGGGTACTCTTTCAAAGTGGTTGACCAGATCTCGTATTTAGAGACAAATAGGGTGATAGGTTTTATCATTTTCAATATAAAATCCCAATAATATATGATGCCAGATCTTTAGATCCAATATGTGCTGTCCTCCCCTACCGGCAACCGAGGCACTACTTTGATTTTTCGAAATTTTATATTTTTGTTAACTAAACTGGCTATCAAATCTTTGCTCTATCTTTTTGTTTTCATCTCACTCACATATTCAACCATCATAACACCACTAAAAAATCACAACCTAAAGGTAAATAAGTCTCGGCTCGAATTTGAAAGTTGAAACCAGCCTCAACATGGTGCAGAACGAGATTTAGAAAATGTTTGGGCCCGTGACAAACATGAAAGGGCCATGATACGCAAATTCCGAAACACGGTAGCTTTCTCTGGCCGATTGATGGAGGCGTGAAATGAAACGCTAATGAACGTTTGTTCCTTGTACGCAATTTGCTACTTATCACACAATATTCCAAGAGAACAAAGGCATTCAAGAGATTGGCTATTGAACTAATCCAAAAGATATTGTTTCGTTGTTCTTCAAAAAAAAACAAAACTAATATGTTGACAGTGGGATTTGAACCCACGCCCTTTCGGACCAGAACCTTAATCTGGCGCCTTAGACCAACTCGGCCATATCAACATTTTTGAACGTCAACCAGGTCAACTAAACTATAAATAATATTTTGCAATTCTCATAGTCCAACATTGAGGTCTTTTGTGATTTGTCTTCCCCTGGTTTGGTAAATAACATCGTCACTAGTAGAGTACCCGCACGTTTGTGCGGTGTGACGTTGTTGTTTTGTGTAGAAAATTTAAACCCTAAATCCGAACCCGACAAAAAACCCTAATCAAAAAATTTAAAAACCCAAACTTTTTTAATAGGTCTAAACATGAAAATCCGAAATCAAAAAAATCCCGAAAACCCTGACTGAACAAAAAAAATCTGGAAACTTTTTCACCCGGAACCCGACCCCAATACCTAATCAAAATTTTAAAATACTCAATTTTTTTAATATATCTAAACCCGAAAACCAGAAATCTAAAAAATCCGGAAAACCCTAAACTGAAAAAAAAAATTGAACCTAACCCGAACAGAAATTTTCAAAGAAACCCGAACAATTTCTATATCTCTATAAAATTATGTCTCAGATTTTCACCCAAACCCGAACTTGTCTATAAAAACCCGAAAATCCAAAAAGCATATTCGTTAGATTATGTTAAGTTTTTTTTTTGCAGATTTTTAAGAGATGGAAAACGGAAGTTTTCTAAACCATCGGTTTATTTTAAGTTATTATTCTTGTATCCAAACAATTTTTTCCATTTATTCTTCTATCCAAATAGATTTTTCTCTTATTCTTATATCCAAACAACTTTTGTTTCCATTTATTCTTCTATCCAAATAGATGTTTCTCTAATTCTTGTATCCAAACATTAGAATGTACTTCTCAATTAATAATATAATAAAGATGTAATAATATATTGAATGAGATCTCTTGTACAGATCAAACAAGACATGTATCTAATTTTACAAAAGGGATCTTGAGGTATCTTTCTATTTATAACTTGAGTGTATATATGTGGTACAATCTAACAACAACTATACAAAAATCAGATCACGTAAAGAAAAACTATCAAGTCATCCTTTTTCTCTATACAGCTCCAAGAAACTCTGTGGTACATCGTGTTGGAACTCTAGTGCTTGTGAGATCATATATTCCTGGAACAAACTACTGCTCGATGTCGTCTGGAGGCAATGTCGGACTCTTGGAGCACATTTCCACCTTATGAAGCTCCCTTAACCGATTCTCCGGATTACAAAGCCCTAAATATTTTCAGAAGAAACAGGTTGGCTATTGTTGGTTCCTGTGACAAAGTATTACGTTGAAACCATAGTTTTTAACTTACCTGAGCATTTTGGAATGTCCCAAACTGCTATGGACTTCGGGGAACAACGAGGGTCGCATAAAGCACGGTTGTCCTCGTGATGCACATCCATTGCAAGCATCCAAGAACCAACGCTTACATCTTCATTGTTAAACATCCTTAGACTGTAAAGGCAAAAGACCGATAGTCAGATTTGTATGTCAGAATCTACAAGTGAGGTAAATAGAAAAAGCATTACAAACCTGCCGTTCCGAGATGATGCAAGTGAAGCCACTATCTCTGCTGAAAGAACGTAGATCGGTCCATAAGCATGCAAGAAATACTCATTCCCAATCAAATTCCCCTGTTTCTCGTACCTGATTAATTTAAACATCTGTCACCACCAAAAAACTGATAGAATCACAGTTGCGGATTGAAGAGAAGAGTGTCTAAACTAATACCATTTTAGCTTAGGGTCGGTTATAACTGGTCCTTTCTTCATGCAGCCAATGTATGTCTGCGGATGAAGTCTTTCCTTGGCAAGAAGTGTCCCAAGTCGATCTAAAACAGAAATAAACAAAAACAAAAAGGAATTTGAATACTTTCTGTTACGCAGGAGCATGAAAAACTCGCTCTCAAGTACCTGGTCTCAAGTAAATGTCATCGTCGGCTTTGACATAGTAGTCAGCTTCAAAGAGTTTATAAGCTGCTTTGAAGAAAGCCAACCTACAACAAGAAGAGAACATGAATTAGTCACTGATGAAATGCAAACCAAGAAAATACAAGAGTAAGTATTAGAAATCAGGATTACGTTTTGTATGGAAGCCGTAGATATTCTTCCTCAACATCAAGAATCACAAAATCTCTGTACTTTTTGATCTCTTCCTCAAGATCAGCCATCTTCTTCGCATCTTTTGACCGTCCAATGACGAATCTAAAAGCTAATCCAGTCGCTTGTTCCAACCTAAGTTTCAATCAACAAACAACACAACATTTGGGATTCAAATCCAAATTAAGCAGAAGCAAACAGAGCCAAGGGAAGTAATCTTATTGACATCACTAAATTCAGCGTATTGGCATCAAAAAGGTTAAGACTTTGAATGTGACAAAATGACAAAATTTCATAATGCCATGTTATAAATCGTATCTTAAAGTATTGTCTTTTAAGCTTCAATATAAACAAGATCGAGATATAGAAGAATTTTCTCAATTGAAACTCAGTGATTGAAGTAAGCAGCATTTCGGAATGTTGCAGCAACGAATATCAATATAAGATTACCTTAAAAGAGCATCAGGGTCAGAAGGGAACCAAGTGCTTCTCAAAGCGGCACGACGATCGACGGAATCGAAACCAGTTTGGATCCCGACGAACCCTAAAAGCTTTCTCCTTTCGTGCAATACGCCGCCTTTACCACCGTCTCCTCCTAGCTTCCTCGAGCCAGAGACTCGGAAAGTGTCTTTAGTTCCGCCGCATCGGTAAACGGAGGTCGGTCCTCCGGCGGAGGTGATTGCGAAGATAGTTCCGGCGACTCCGATGAAAACAGAGACGAGGGAGAACAGTATTATAGCCACGTGGATGCGATACGAAGCAGAGGCGGAGGAGTTGGGTTTATGGCCCTTCGCGGGTTTACTGTAGTACGAAGGAGACGCCGAGGAAGACGAAGATGCGGTGGAGAAGCGGTGGGAGAAGAGTGGCATTATCGTGAATCCGAGGCTGGTCTGAGGGTAAGTTTGGGTTTTGTGATAAATTTGGGAGGTTTTTTTTTTTAGATCTGTGTGTGTTTGCTTTTAGTGACGGTGGTGGTGAAGTGTGGCTTGTGATTGCGAATCTAATTATTTTCCGCTTTTTGTGCTTCTTTTGTAAATTCTCTTACACGAAATCTATTTAGTTATGTAATAATCATTTTTAGCAGAACAAAGGAAGAAAGAAAGCAATAAATGCATTCACATGACTATTTATGAGATTCAATTTTTATTGTCCAAGTATTATCGAACCACTACAAACTTTAATGTGACAAAAATAAGTTAGCATCCATCTGAATACTATCGAAGACTACCAAACCAATTATATGTGGAAGCGTAAGAGAAAAAATCACATTTTGTTCATTTTGATAATCAGAGAGTGGTCTATCTGAGATGGGTTAATGCTTGTATGCTAACCCAAGCATTAACCTAAGGATTATGATGGTAAGGAAAATTGGATCCCCTAGCTTAAATGTGGAGGGTGAAAATTGCATTAATAAGAACAATAGTAGAAAACCTACTTGTAAGAGTTTCGGTGAAAGAAACTTGAAAAAATGAAGATTATCTTTAATTAAGAGTAAAAAAAATCAGCACCACAAACTGAACCATTGTCTCTACTCATATGTGAATTTTTTCAATCCAAAAGAAGAAGAGACATGTGAATCGATAACAGTTAAAAGAAGAAGACGAGAAAGCAAGTCTCCATGGTTCATGTGATAAGTAGTAGTAGTAGTAAACGTTGGATTGAACAACTCATAGGTTTTGATTCTTCTAAGCGGAGTTTGTTTGCATGAGAACAAATCCACAATAGTTGTTCATATCATCACTGAAGATGAAACTAATTGGGAGTGAAGACATTTCAGAAGATTAATCGTAATTACTTACATCTTTGGCTTATGTATCCTTTTGCATTTCTACTAGACTACTAGTGCGTTTTGGACACTTGTTCAATGCATGTAGATGTCCCAAGACACCAGACCTTCACGTCCAGGTTGTCAAGGATCAAGTATACCAAGATTTTCCCATTTTGACCAATTCTCTCTTTTATTTATTGTGCACGATTTCATTTGTACAAGATTGTCTTTAACTATCCGTTATCTGTAAATTTTTCTCATGAAAAAACATGTATTTTTAAAAAAACTTGAAATCCTAAAATCTGGCGTAACGCAAGTCAAACTCATTCCCCCAAAATAAAAAATGACACGTTTCGACTTCTAACTAAAGCATTGCCGGAATCGAGGAGACACACACTAGTAACTCTTCCATAAAACGTTTGAAGTTTTAAAACAAGTAACTGTGAAATGGGTTAAACAAAACATTATTTACCACTAAAAAAGGCAAAAACAATTGACATAAACCAACACTAATGTGGTGGATGTAGCATTCTAGAAGCATGTTCCACTTTCCCTCCTTGTCTTCCACCATCTCTCACACTTCGAACAAAAAAAATGAAATGAGAAAAGAAAAAAATGCGATATAATTTTTAAAAATTTCAATAATACCCTCCGTTCCCACTTGTTCCTCTATTTTCTTTCCCAGACACCAAACTCCACCCAACTTCCTTCCTCTTCCTCTCTCTCCGAAGAACACAAACCCAACAAACTCATGTTAGACATGTCGGAATCGGTACTAACGGCGATGTACAGTTGGTTCACACCGACTGTACTCTTTGTCTTCCTCAACTTAATGATTGGTACCATCGCCATTAGCTCCTCTCTATCTTCCAAATCCAACGATCCAAATCAAACTCAGATCCAACGATCTCCTTCGGTGATTCACCGTCTCAAATCCATCAACTTCGCTTCCTTCACTTCTCCCGACAAATCTCATCTCGAGTTACATCCCCTAACAACTCCCGAAGACAATCAGATCGCTTCCGTCGAACAGAACCAGCCTTTCCTCTCTAGATCTCCTTCTGTTCTTCACCGGATAAAGTCTTTCAATCTCTACAACTACATTTCTCAAGAACCAGTCACCGTCGTCGAAGAAACTCCTTCACCACCAGAGGTAGAAGAAGAAGAGGAAGAAGAGACAAGCCCGAGCCTTGAAGAGGTTTACAGTAATCTGAATCTGAACCACGTGGCTCGGTCGAAATCCGACACAGAGCCAGCTTCTGGAATCATCCCACCGAAACTTCCGAAGAAGATGAAGAAATCGGCGAGCACGAAATCTCCCTTCTCTCACTTCGAGGAAGACGAAGTCTCCGTGGAGGCTCGTCGGCCGGAGACGGTTAGAGTGCAGAGAGTGACGACGGTTGATGAAGAAGCGGATGAAGAAGTTGACGCCAAGGCTGACGATTTCATCAACCGTTTCAAGCATCAGTTGAAGTTGCAGAGGATCGATTCCATCACTAAGTACAAGCAGATGGTCAAGAAAAGAAACGTCAAGTGAAAAATTGATAAGTGAAGAAACTTATGGGTTGGTTTCTTAATTATGTATTAATTGTGGACTTTTTCTCTTAAAAATTCTTAATTTTGTTAGGTTTTTTTCGTCTTCTTCAACTACAAATCTCACTGTAGATTTTTCCACGGGCTGTTTGTTTCCTTTGACAAGAGAAAAACAAAAGAAATTTCTAGAATCTTTGTCTTTGTATATCTGATAAGTTGGAAATGACGGTAGATTCATTGAGGAATCTTCTCGTAGATCTGTTTTTATCGTGAGAATGGTCGTCACTCTCGAGTCTCCACTGGATTTTGGATTCAGGGATTGTTTCGTCATTTTGTGTTACAGCAACAGTCTTCGTTTTTAATGTTTGTTGAGGGTAGAATCGTAAATTTGATGTAATGGGGTTTGAGTAATGTTGTGTGCTTATCCTTATTTGCAGGATGCTTGGCTGTGAATCACGTGGAGTTCAGTCTCATGTCTTTTTCTTAGTTTAGTTATCCAAAATTTATAACACGATTATTTATAATTACAACACAAATCTTATAGCATATGCTAAAAGAACAACAAGATCATCCATAGAGTTCAAAAAGCCTCGGATATAGAAGAATACTCGTTCACCGAGTATCATATTTGGCCATTGTTGTACCAGTATTCAAGAAGTGGGATTCAACTCCTTAAACTTCGACACGTATTCTTTTGTTGTGTATAATGAAAAAGCTAAATAATTTTTAGAAAATTAGTTTTCTTCGGGAAAAAGTTGTTTTTCACTATTCCCTTCAGCATGCAATGGATACAGCCACTAGAGAAGAATCAAATAATGGACCAATCAATCATGGAAAGCTTTTGGACTTTAGGTTCTCCTCAGCGGCGCAATGGCATAGTGGCGACGAATTATTGTTTGTCGTCTTTGTGTGTTAATGTTTTTTTCAGTAGGTATACATATCTAACTATCAATGAAAAGAGCATAATTTAGCACTCAAAAGTAGGGTATCTCTCTTTTATTTTCTGTGAAGTTGAAATAATTAAATCTGTTGCAGATATTTTTCTAAAAAGGACACTATATATGTATGATATTATGAGCTTTTCCATTATAAAACAATCAAATTGATATAGAACCCAACCAAAGTAATCAAGACAAAACAACGTCCGATTATGTATATACTGAGAAAGAAAACTATAAATAAGTCGGTTTTGTAACACTGGTATGATATTAAATTATTAACACAAGCCAAAAGTATGTAAGAAAATATGAATTTTTTTTGATGCTTCTTAATTAAGTATGCGGGTACGCAACACCATGACCATGAATGAATCTCGCATTCTCTTCGCTATAAACTTCCGTCTCTTTCTCAAGCCTGCCATAATTTCAATTTCAGTTTTATAAACCTATCGATAAATGAATTTATATGTTTAGCGGAAAAAGAAGAGAGAGAATATAAAAATTACGCGAGGGAGATGGTCTTGTTAAGAGAAGCAGCAGAAAGGAAAGAAGAAGCGTCAAAATACATCAACTCTCCTGTAACTCTTTCTTCGATTCTTCGATCAATGTCACTAACTTCAACTTCAAACTCTTGGTCTGATGCCATAACCCATCCCCATGTGTCAGCAAATGACGGGACGTGTGCTGTGTAAGCCTTCACGTCTGTATGCATTTCAATTCTTATACTCTTATATTTAAGGGTGAATTAATTACCATATCATTTGAAGAAAAAACACGACTATGTTGAAGGTTTAAGCAACATTTTAACGTGCATGATGTTAATGTTCAAAGTAAATATTCATGTTATTTTAAAAATCATGCTTGGTCAAAGTATTATATACGAAAATAAGTGGATTCTTTTAGACTCAATCATCAAATGGACCCTTAGAAGAAAACACAAAAGAGACTTACATTTGAAGACTTGCTTCATGGTGCTGTAGATTGTTGTGAAGACTTCCTTATGTGTAAATATCCCTGCTGGTCCAGCCTATTTAAAAAAAAAAAAATATATATATATATATATAAAAGATAGTTTATTAAAATATATTCTTTATCCTACTTCTAAATTAAATGTCAAGAAATCAAAAATATGAAAGACCTGGGTCACAAAAATGCCATTGGGATTAAGCTTTGGTTTCAGAATGTTTTGATAGAAAGATCTGGTGTAGAGCTGATAACATGGTCCACCTTCCACTGGATCCGCTAAATCTCCAACTATTATATCAAACTTCTCTTCTCGTTTCTCCAATTCAGCCCTTTCCCATTAACATTTTCACATTCAAATTATATTTAGATATAAAAGTCAACAACTCCTTTTAATTTGTTTATGTGTTTTCGTCTCCTTACTTTGCATCTTTGATCACAAGTCCAAGCTTCTTGCTAGAAAAAGCTTCGCTGTTAACTGTAAGAAATTTCTTGCAAAACTCAACAACTTCCTGAAAAAAATAACATTTGTTTGTTTCGAATGATATATTTCCGTTAATAAGATTCTGATAGTATATATTTAGACATAAAAGGTTAAACCTGATCAATATCACACATAACCACTTTATCGATGGTCTTATGTTTTAGTATTTCTCTTGCTGCAGAGCCTTCACCTCCTCCCATTATAAACACCGTTTTCGGGCTATTCGTAGAGCAATGGTTAAAGTAAATAACAATTGAAGACCATTTACGATTAATTTTTAGGGTTAAGTCAACAGAGTTTTAAAATAGGCCGTTTTAGGTGTTTTGTGCATTGTAAAGTAATAAACCAATTAATACCACTAAGGCCATGGTATTTTTTTTTGTTTTTTTCTCTAATTGCCAAAGAGTCTGTTGGTATTTTTGTCTGAAGTTTCTGAAAATAATGCGGATTTGGGGTGTGACTTTAGAATATATCATTCTAATGATACACGTACTATTTAGAAAAAATCATTTGCCGTCAAATAAAAGAAAGAAGAAATCATTTTAGTTACGAAAACGTTATCATGTCCTTTTCGAAAATTATACCAACATTTAGTTATATAGAAGTAATTAATAGAACATTAGAAAAAAATGTAAGTGAAAATAAAATCAAGCATACTTGGGGTGGAAAAGGAGGGATGGGTGGATCAAGCATTCATGGTAGATAAACTCATCTCTCTCTGCACTTTGCATTTTGCCATCAATCACAAGCTGTGTTCTAAAAGTCGGCCGAGTTGCCGAGTACTCGGTCCTAAAACCGCCAGAAGGAGTTGCCGTTCCGACTTTTTAAAAACCGAGTAAAGATATGGTCAACCGTTGACCGTACTTTGACTTTCACTTTTTTATAAAAACTAGTAAGTAAATGTTAAAATCTAGTGGGCAAAAGTTTGATTTTTGTTCACAATTAGCCCCAATTCGCCCAAAGTGTGTAAAGACACTTTTCATTCAACATGAAACCTTAAAAATGTAGTATATGACTTTTATATTGATGTATTATATATAAAAAAGAATGTTATTTGGTAATAATGTAGTATATGATTTTCATGTTGATGTATTATATATAAAAAATTAAAAATGTTGGAAATATATAAAAATGTACTTAAAATTAATTTCCGAGTACTCTCCGATTTATTTCCGACTTTTAAGAAAATCGCTAGAAGGAGACAGAGCGCCCTAGTACCGCCTAACGAGTTTTAGAACACAGATCACAAGTAAGTACTTATTAGTCATTAATGCCATGTATATCATTACACGGAAAAAATTATTAATTAAAAACTACACAATACATGGAACATCTGAATTAAGAACAAAGAAGATATGATTTGAAGAAAATATACTTTTCCAAACCGTTTGGTGTCCAGGAGAGCAATATCTTGGTACTCACTAGTTCCTTTATGGAGTACACTGTCGAGAGAGAAAAAAGAAATAAGTGATCAAAGATGAGCAAAACTATAATTTAAGGGAATTTGGGATAAAAGAAGGACGAAAAACCTGTTAAGGGCAAAAGACCACTTGAGATCATCATCGATGGTTTCTTCGTACCAAGGGCAGTCCTGGCCGTTGGAGTGGACGGTTTGACTGGCTGACGTCTCTTTGTGAATCTCCGGGAACCCATTTCCGTACATGATCGTTGAGAGAAAGAGAGAGAAGCTTTGCCTTACAATTTTTTTTTTTTTGTCACAAGCTTTGCCCTCCTGTAGAATCCAAAAATTCAACTATTTATGGTGTTTTCATTCTTTTTGCAAAAGGTAGTACATATTATATTCTTTGATATTAAAATAAAGAAAAATATTTCTTCTTTAAATTTTTCCTAAGATTTTGTTTTGATAAAAATTTATATGTAAATAAATAAACAATTTCAATATATCTGGTATTTTTATAATGTTATTAACAACTCTCATAGATTTTCTTGTAAATCACTAAAATACATTAATGGTATTGAAGTATTCTTAAAATGGTACTTTAATGATTTTTAAAATGCTACTTTTATATTTGGTAGTTTTCAAACGGTACCATGTTTTAAAAAATGGTACATTCATATTCGACAAAAAAATCAATAATGCTACTCTTAAAAATGGAAGTTATATATTTTATTATCAATTTTAATCCCCGATAAATATTGGAAATCTAGTACAGTTTGGAGGATTTTTTTTGTCTTTAAAGGAGAAAGACTGATACAAAACAAGCAATGGATCAGAAACCAAGAGAATCGGAAAACCTAATAGGTTATGCGTCACTGGGTCTAAAGGAATGGATGAATCACCTGTGTAATAAATAATCAGTTTAAGATAGCACTTTGGTACAGTGGCGGACCTAGGAAATTTATTTGCCTGGGTCAAAATTTTAATTAGGTGTCAGTGGAGGGATTCGAACCTTGGTTAGGGGGTTAGAGAAGGAGATTATAACCAACTAAGCTGTGTTAACACTGATGTATTAGCTGAAAACTTAAATATATAATTATTTTAGGAGTGTCAGGTGACCACCCTCCTTCTCATGTAGGTCCGCCCCTGCTTTGGTACATAGAAAATGGAGAAAAATATTGTGTTTTGAATGAAAGTATGATCGGAAAATGGCCAAAAATGACTCTTCCTTGTCACATGTTCTATAGCGAGAGATAAAGCCGGTTCTAGAGGTCTTTGTGAGAAGTGTGAGTGATGGATAAGGATGAGTTTTAGTGTTTTGGACAATGCCTTCTTCCATTTCTTTCTCCCCAAACATAATACACGAGGCTCTTAAACGCCATTTTAACTAACTAAAGTGTGTATCACGAAATCTACTGATACACAGTCCTTTTTTCTTTTAATTAATACTAGGTAATAAACCCGCGCGTCCGACGCGCAGTAAATTGAAAATTTTGATTAAAATTTTAAATTGTTTATAAGATAATTGACCAAAACAGACAAAAAAAAAATATTGGAATGACCAAAACAGATGCATAAGGTTTTAATTATAAAACAGATATTTAAAAAAAAAATGTGGTTCGCTAGCTAATGTTTTTCATATTCATAGATGTGTTGCCTATATAATTCTGTCATTCCCAGCATATTCATATGTAAAAATTCACCATGCTTCCATTATTACCCTGAACAAGTAAAATGTATCCATTTTTGCTAGCTTACCATATAAAATAAAACTTAATGTTCATATAAATGTTAAAGGTCTTTTTCTATTTCATGAGTTTGTTCATGACAAACTGTAGTAGATGAAATATATTCTTTTCTTCTTTCTCCATATAATTTTTTATGGTTTGGTAGATAAATAAATTACCAACAAGAATCAAAATGCATTTAACAAAAATCAATAAAAACTTATGTGACACAGCAATTAATGACAAAAGCCACTTGTGTACGCATTGTTGATGAGTTTACCATTGAAATATTCAACCTCAACGATCCAACTTTTAGTACTTTCTTATATATTGCATTTCTACGCGATTAAACCATGAAAAGGAACGTCGAAATTTTTTCTCTTCGATGAAAGATCCAAAAAAGTACCTCTTCTGTATGGGAAACAGCAAATAATATCTCACATATGATCAAAAACACTAACGATGGGTCGTGAAATGGTATACTTCCAAAAAGTTTCGAAAAATATCAAGATTAGAAATTTTGTGAAAAACATATCAACCAAATCAGAGAAGAATGGTCAGATAAAAATTGGTACCTATTTTGCCAAAAAAAAACTACAGTTCACGAAAGAATTAAGCACAAGAGGAGGATGTCCTCATCCTAGTCTAAAATTATACATGTAGTCTAAAATTATGAACTCCTCTTTCTAGATGTTCGGTTTGGTGTTTCGTCATACTTTAATCACAAAGCTTTTCTGAAAAACACATTTCAGAAACATTTATTCCCACGTTAAGAAAATCCAAATTTGTTACTTCAGATATGCAAACCATAAAAATAAAGTGTCTAACTAACCTATACACATTCGTATAATTAACAAGTAAAGTTTCTTGGCTATGTAATAGTCAAGTGACTCTTAAAAGGTACCCATATACTACTTCGATCCTGAGACTTTGTAAATGTCAAGGGAGACATAATAGTTATAGTAAAATCTATCTATTTCTACTAAAGTAAAGTTATATAAATCGAGCAATTAGACACTTACCCTAGAAAGGACAAGCCGACAAGGAAACGGAAAAGTGAAGTTGTGGCCACTCTCTTTCAATGAAACTGCGAACATCAAATACGTGATATAAAAAACCAATATTCAAATTAGTAAACATTTGAGTAAATTATAAGTAGAGTTTTAAGTATCTATGGAAGAAGAGTTTTATTCCTTCTACATCGACTCACATACGTAATAGAAATAGAAACAGAGGGATGGTGGTGAGAAACATGTATGAAATCTATATATCAATGGACTAACGATGTCGAGAGAATAACGGAGGGATGGTGGTGACAGTCTGGCAGACGATATCAATGTCAAACGATGTAGAGAGAATAACAGAGGGATATGGTGACAGACGCCGAGGAAACCACAAAGATAATGAGAGAAAGTGAAAGGCCCAGTCAATGATCAGGAACACAACCAACTAATACGACAGTTGTGAGAAGTTTGAGTGAGTATGAAATCAAAAACTACTACAATGATTCTATAAAGAAATTGTGAGATGATGCCACTCATGTTTTACAATTGAAGAGAAGCGTTGTGTCACAGGATAAAGAGATGACGTTTTCTGATTGCACCCTTAAGTACAGATCATACCTTTTTGATAAATTTCAAGTGATTAACTGGACTTGTTTCTCTGGTTGAAAAGAAGCGTTTCTTCGCAATGAACCTCTGTGATCTAATTAAACTTGCCATTGTACAAGAATGGACAAATTTATCTAGATAGTAGGCACATTCATCAACTTCCTTAATGATATGACAGGCCTCAAAACTGATTTTGATATTGGTGTTGTACATCGGTCAATTTTGATATTCTTGTCGTTCTCAAAAGTATCCTTTGTAGGAAGTCGTTGGCCTCGCTGATTCATAAATGGAAAGAGAGAAACTAATACATAAATTTCATACTAATTAATTGAAATCCTTTGTGTCCGCTGTTTTCCGTCACCTAGACCACATTACTTGATCGGAAAAATAGATAACCCATGAGATTTAGTAGCGGCAAAATCGGAGAAAGGAGATATCGATAATGAGAGTTTTTTTTGTTTGTTTGTTTGCAAATCTAAAAATTTGATTGCGGACGGTCACGATCACGTTGCAGCGGAAAAATTGATTTAAGCAAAAGTGACAAAGGAAATCTGAAAGAAGTAAAAATAAGGATATAACGAAGCAACACCGACAATGATGGAAAGATGCGACTGTGGATTAAAAGCTGCGACTCTAGATTACAAATTTGATAGATGCGTCGATTGAAGGAAGCAAAAGAGACGCTGTTTCTTTTCATAAATTGATGACGTGTGATCTGTTTAACAAAATCAATAATATCCGTTAGATTACATAATCAAAACAAACTCAACCGTTGGATTATTATTTTTTTTTCCTATAAAAAAATGCTGATGTCAGCGGACTAAAAAAGTGGGTTTGCTATTATATATAGATTATAAAACTACGAAATTTTTAAAACTAGATTTAAGTCCATGATAAAAATTAGATTCCGAAGTTTAATCTTCGAAATGTTGTGCCGGTCCAATTTCAGTTTACATATTAATTTTATGCTTCAACACACACACAATTTAAGAACCACACATACAGATTCAAAGACAATCACCACAACCTTGTTCCGTACTTTGTCTTCCATTTTCTTGCATAGCTTTTTTCAAGTGGATTCAATATTTCTTAATTTGCAAAATGAAATAGACCAACATGTCTTATCACTCCTTCCTGATCCGTTTCGGAGTCGTTCCAATTTTGTCTTTTAGTTCCTCGAACAAATCGGTTAGACGTTCATTTTCTTTGCAAGAAGTTAACTTAATAACGCCTTCTTTCTCGGCCTCTTGAATCAATTAAGTGATATTTAATGTTATTGTGTTTAGTCCTCTTGTGTTGTACTGGATTAGTTCCGATAGCAATTGCCGAATTGTTGTCACAATGACGACGACCGATGTAGTTGAAGTCACCAATTATTTAAGCATGCAACCGAGCGCTAGAGCAACGAAGGAAGCTTAGAGTTTTAAGTGCCAGGGTTAATAAAGAGCCGAGGTGTGTATATATTCTTAGAGCCCTTACAGAGATTTCATTTGAAGGGATTCAGAGAAACTTCTGGCTTTGAAAAGAATGCATATTTACGGCCAATTGTTTCACACTTAGACACACACAAAACGTTTTTTTTTTGAACGAAAGTAATGGTAAGCGTACGGGGATATAAGCATTAAATTTGCAGTATGAACACAATTACGGCTGTGAAAGCTTTGTCCCTTACTATTACGGTTGTATCCTTTAGTTGACTTGACTTAACCGTTTTGGTGGTCTATATATGGGTCTTAACCCACATTTACCATGCCGTTATGGTTGCTTTCCACAAAGACCTTGACTTGTTTTATCATACAGTTAAAAGTAAACGATATCGAGTTCTCACTTTGTCACAAGGAATTTTAAAGTGTTTTCACTAACAAAGAGATTTCTTGTTGAATTCTTATATAACCCTAGTGGTATATTTGCATTGAACTCACACTCCCAAATTGCTTTTCATTTCTTATTTGCAATGGAAGGGAAGCTTTTCTTGGAGCAATACTTGATATGGGTGATATTATTGTTGGGGCAGCTTCATGGATACACAAGCTGTATTGTGAAAGAAAGGGAAGCTTTGTTAGAGCTAAAGAAATACATGATCGCTAGGAGTGAAGAATATGACCTGGATGATGTTCTCCCTACTTGGACTAATGACACAAAGAGCGATTGCTGCCGGTGGGATGGCATTGAGTGCAATCGTACAAGCGGGCGGGTTATCGGGCTTTCTGTTGGTCGGATATACTACAAACAACAGCTAACAGATCGGTTCCTAAATCTTTCTTTGGTGCATCCCTTTGAAGAGGTTCGAAGTCTGAACTTATCTCCGGGCAACGACTACAACCCATTCTCATTCCAAGGCTTCTTTGATGATGTTGAAGGTATATTCTAGGCTTTTCACAGTGTTGAGTTTACCCTTGTGGTCTCTATTTGAAAACATTACTTTTGACAAATTAAAACTGAAGATGGGCTAAATCTTATTTTTCCTGTGTTAATTCTTCTATGTTAATCTAAAGGTAGTCGACCTTTTTCTGCATTAACCAACTTGCTGATGTAGTGCACAATTATATCCAACGGCCGATAACGATTTTTTTCTAAATCCCACAGAGTTTAACTCTCTTAATTGCATTTTCTTGTAGAATAGACTAAAAATTATAACTAAAATTATTAAAGTGATAAGGATATCTTACTTTTGTATACTTCATTAGTAGTTGCTAATAGTGGGGAAATTTCAAAACTATACCTCTTGAGGTGTCAATTTTCAAAAATACACCTCTATGGTGTCCATTTTCAAAACTACATTTTTTTCATTGAGGAAAAGAACTCTAAACCCTAAAATATAAACCCAAAACCCTAAAATATAATATTGAATCCTTAAATCTAAATCCTAATTTAGGATTAGTGAACCCAAATATATATATTAACATTAGGAAAAAGTGTATTTTTAAAAATTATCACACAATAGGTGTAGTTTTAAAAATTTGCAACCCAAAAAATGTATTTCTTAAAATTTATTATTAGTTAACAAGAAATATGTTTTGCAGGTTACAAAAGCTTACGAAAACTAAAACACCTGGAGAGTCTGGATCTCTCTTTCAATGCATTCGGAAACGACATCTTTCCTTTTCTTAGTGCCGCTACATCACTTACAACTCTTAATCTTCGCGATAACTTACTGGCTTTTTCTGCTAAAGGTGTGTTTTTCCTTTTGTAACGAGGTGCCTATCGTGCACAACCTACTCCTTGATGATGTATGCTTGGTCCGGTCGTTTAGTCTATGTAATTTTAAGTATTAAATTCAGTTCTTTGCTATCGTTCTAATATTCTCATGGAATATCTTTCAGAACAAGAAAACTCTACATTCTTCGAGTTTCGGAATCGGAGTAACGGTTCCATTCGAGGTAACACCCACGTTATATATCTGATGAATATAACTTTTAACTCTTTACATAATTGTTGATTTCCCATCTCAAAGATCATATTTTCCATATTAACTAGTACTATCTTGCGTCCTTTCTCTTTGTCTTGACAGAGCTGACTCGCCTAAAAAACCTAAAAGCTCTGGATCTAAGTACCAATTATTTTGCTAGCCCGATGTTATTGCAAGGCAAGAATGGTTTTTATCATATATATATATATATATATATACTTTTTTTTAACGGGAATGTATACGAATATTTAACTTATTTATATTTCGACATGATAAATTTTGTAACATTCGGCTTTTAAATCATTCAGATCTAAAAAAATTGCCTAACTTGGAAGTCGTGGGTCTTGCTAGAAATTTCTTGGACGGACCAATAGAAGGTGACCTTTCTTTTCTACACCTCTATGTATATGTATGAGAAGTACCTCGTGACTTATCTGAGACATCTTATATATAATTAGGGAGTTGCTCTCTACTCGTATTAAATGATGTATTAAAAAAGAAATGATTGGTTGAACTTAATATTTAAAATATTAAAAGTTAATTTTTAACAGTAGATGCAAGAGATTTGTTTTTAAAAGAAAAAGCAAATACTGAAAATTTAAAATGTCTAAAATTAAATTCATAATAATATATATTATGTAAAAAAATAGTGTATGTAATAAAATTTCATGCAAAATGTTTAACAGTTGAAAGCTATCAGTTAAATTTAACTAATAAAAATAAGTATTATATAAAACTAAATTATTGATTTTGATGTTAAAAAGAACTAAAATATTGACTATTTCTAACATTTTTAAAAAAAATCACTCAATTTTTTTTTGTTTGTATAAATATTCAATATATAAATATCAATATCATATATACAGAACAACACATAAAGCAAAAACATTAAGAGCATAGTTTGTAAAGTATATAAATAATGATGAACACCCAAAAATATATGTAACACAACCCCGCGCTTGCGCGGGGTACAATTCCTAGTAACAATAACTCCTATTATTCTCATTATTTGTCTGTTTTACAAATTATCTTCTTGCAGAACTTTGTGAAATGAAGAATCTGCGAGAACTAGATCTCAGAGAAAATAATTTTGCAGGCTAGATTCCTCTTTGTTTAGGTAGCTTGAAAAAGCTACGTGTCCTTGACCTCTCATCCAACCATTTCACTGGAAATCTACCGTCTAATTTCAGCAGCTTTGAGTCCCTCGAATATCTATCATTGTTAGAAAACAACTTTACAGGCTTGCTTTCTCTCAATCCACTCACCAACCTCACAAAGCTCAAGGTGTTAAAACTTTCATCAACATCCGATAAGGTCCAAGTAGAGACAGAGAGCAATTGGCATCCAAAATTTCAACTGAGTGTTGCTAAACTACGATTCTGTAGCTTAGAGAAAATACCATCATTTCTCGTGTACCAGAAGAACTTGCGTCTACTTGATCTATCCAGCAACAGATTATCCGGAGACATTCCTACTTGGCTGTTGGCGAATAGCACACAACTTAAAGCCTTACAGTTGCAAAACAATTCATTCACAATCTTTCAAAGGCCTTCAATGGTGCATAATTTGCAGGTTTTGGATATTTCAGCAAATCTTATTGGTGGGATGTTTTCTGATAGTATTGGCCGTGCGCTTCCGGAAATGGTAAATATGAATGGCTCATGTAATCGATTCCAAGGGAAATTTCCGTCGTCTATGGGTGACATGAAGAAGATAATATTTTTGGACCTCTCTTATAATAACTTCTCTGGGAAGCTGCCCAAAAGCTTTCTCACCGGTTGTTCGTCACTAAAATATTTGAGTCTTTCTTACAACAAATTTGTCGGACATGTTCTTCCAGGAGGAACAAGCTTCACTACCTTGCGCATGTTGAGAATCGATAACAACTTATTTACAGGCAAGATTGGAGTTGGTTTGCTTAGCTCCACCAGGAGCTTGGCATTCCTTGACATGTCCAACAATCGTCTTCAAGGTGCAATTCCAAGTTGGATATCTAGGCTATCTAGTTTGCAAATCTTATTGTTACCAAACAATTTCTTACAAGGTACAATACCACATTCGTTGGTGGACTTGCACTATCTTTCGCTTCTGGATCTCTCTGGAAATCTATTATCTGGAGCCTTACCGTCAGTTATGGCTGTGCAATTTCTATTCCTCCGCAACAATAGCTTCATAGGGCCAATTCCAGACACCTTGTTGGAAGGTGTGCAAATACTTTCTCTGCGGAACAATAAACTCTCAGGGATTATCCCGCAGTTTGTCAATACTCGGGGCATACTGCAGGTTCTTTTGTTGAGGGAGAATAATCTGACAGGATCTATTCCAAGGCATTTGTGTTATTTGAGAAACATCAGAGTTTTAGATCTTTCAAATAACAAGCTTAGTGGCTCCATACCTTCATGCCTCTTTAATTTATCATTTGGAGTGGGAGAAGACGAGACGAGTGAACCAATCCAAGGGTTTGGGTTGTCTCTAGGGGGATTTACGATGGAATCTTACAAATCAACATTTGTGGTGGAGGAGCTTGAGGTGGCAGGCGTTATTATTGGAGAAGCTGAAATAAATTTTGTAGTGAAGCAAAGGTATGAATCTTATACTGGAGGAGGATTGTTAGGCTTTGGAACATTTGATTATATGTATGGGATGGATCTATCAAACAATGAATTAAGTGGTGCTATCCCACCAGAGTTTGGACATCTCCCGAAACTAAAAGCCATGAATCTATCTCACAACTTCTTGTCAAGTTCAATCCCATCCAGCTTCTCCAATCTGAAGGATATTGAGAGCCTTGATCTTTCTTACAACATGTTGCATGGAAGCATTCCTCACCAACTGACCAGCCTTACATTCCTTGAAGTGTTCGACGTGTCTCACAACAACCTATCAGGAATCATCCCCCAAGGAAAGCAATTCAACACCTTCACCGAGCACAGCTACTTAGGCAATCCTCTTCTCTGTGGAACACCGACCAATAGAAGTTGTGTGGCTAATAAGAGCTCGGAGGAAGCAAAATATGGAGAAGAAGAAGAAGATGATGAAGCTTCTTTTGACGTGTTGGTCTTCTATTATAGCTCTGCTTCAGGTTATGTGACCACGTTGATACTGATTGTTGTACTTATGTGCTTTGATTGTCCTTGGCGTCGAGCATGGCTCCGCATTGTCGATGCTGTCATCGCCCTAGCGAAAAGTATGTTGCCTTAAACTATTTCCAGCTCACTTCTTTGATTTCTCTATCCAATAAAAAGCTTAAATGCACTATATTTCTATATATGTAAATGTGCTTTGGATTCCTTTCCAAGAACTAATAAGAAAAATAACATACAAATTTTGGAATGGTTTAGTAATTTTTTTGAAAGGGCTCTTGAACAAATAATTTATAAAAGATTACAAATTATTGATTCAAATAATATATTCGAAAAGTTTAGAAGACAAATAAAATCAAAGACCTTGACGTGGGTGGCTTCTCAATTATTATCATACAATTCAAAGTAAACGATAGCTATTACTCCCCTAACGTATGCAACATGAGTTTTAGGTGATTTTATTAACTAAAAATTTCTAAATGTGTATACAGTGTCGTATGGATAAGTGATAACTGTAGAAGCGTTGGAAGCGTAGCATCTACGTCAATTGGCACTGTTCATATATTTTTGACTCTTTTCATCAAGGGTAGAACATAATTCTTGAATTGGTTCATACATCTGAAGATTAATTAGAGGTACCTTGCTTTGAGTCTTTCAGCAGCTTTGATTAACCTGGAAAAGCTAAAAACTCTGGATCTAAGCTCAAATTTTTTTTCTATCTCAATGGAATTGAAAGACAAGTTTCAATGATGAAAATAACTTATGTACATTTTGACAACGATCAGTTTTCATGGTACAATTAATGTATTTTTTTGTTTCAGCACTAAAAGACTTGATAAACTTGGAACAACTAGATTTGAGTGGAAATAGCTTAAAGGGCTCCATACCATTAATTTTGGTTTATTTTCTTCAAAGTATAATTTAAAACAGATTTAGTTTCATACATGATTGTAGAATTTGTTTATGCCATCTCAAAGATCATCATATCCAAACTAAGTAGAGGTTACTTGCTTTGTGTCTCTTTGTCTTGTGTCAGAGTTAGACTCATCTGAAAAAGCTGATTTTTCTATTCCAATGGAATTACAAGGCAATATTGATTTTTTAACTTTCTTTTATTAGTTATGGAGATAATGTTTGTTATTTATATTGTGACATTGAACAGTTTTCAAAGTAAATTTTGTTGGTCTTTACATTGTTTCAGCACTAAGTAACAATGCTTTTTCTAGCCCAATGGAAATTGCAAGGTAAACTTGGTTTTCTTAACTCTCTTTTTTTAGTTCTGGAGATGAAATATATAGCATATTTATATTTTGACAATGATCAGTTTTCAACGTGCAATCTTTTGATCCTTACTTTGTTTCAGGAGTAAAACACTTGACAAACTTGGAACAGCTAGATCTGAGTACAAACTTCCTAAACGGCTCCATGCCAGGTAATTGTCCATAAACCTAAACACATTTAACTCCAAACATTTTTTTTAAAACCCTTAATCCATCTATGAGCTTCCCTTTCTACGCCTTTCGTTATAATCTCAAACGACTTTCTGAAACTTTTAAACGTCACCACGGGAAAATACAGCCAATGAGAGCCAATAAATAAAAGAGGATTTAAGAAATGCTTGTTATTTATTATAGGTGTAGTTATGAACTTAATTCGTGCGTTACCTACATTCCTTTCATCTCAAAGGTTTACTTCTTGTATATATTACACATTCACAAGCCCTTATAACATCTCTAAAGGAGAATCTCTCTTTTATTTCTGTTTTATCTCTTCCACTCTTATCGAAAATGGGAGGTAGTAAGAAGCGTGTTGTCTCTAAACCTTCATCTTCTCGTACTATCGCCAAAGCAAAAAACAACAAATCTGTTACCATTGAAGCATCGATTGTGTCTTCCTACAATGACCGGATCAGGCCGTTGCTTGACACAGTGGATAAGCTGAGGAACCTGAATGTGATGCGGGAAGGGATCCAGCTTCCCACCATTGTTGTGGTTGGAGACCAATCCTCTGGAAAGTCGAGTGTTCTTGAGTCCTTGGCAGGGATCAGCCTGCCCCGCGGGCAAGGAATCTGCACTAGGGTTTCTCTTGTGATGAGACTTCAAGGAAGTACTAGCCCTGAACCTGAGATCTGGCTTGAGTATAGTGACAAAGTTGTTCCAACGGATGAGGAACACATCACTGATGCTATTTCTGCTGCAACTGATGTCATCGCTGATATGTTCTGCCTCTCTCTCTCTCACTTCTCTTGCTTCATCAGCAAGATTAGATTATTGTGAATGAGACTTTTGTCTGAAACATGGATGTTATAGTGTTATACTATATGGTGAATATTTAGAGTGGTTAGTGTTTGTGACTTGTTACTATGATTAAGAACTTAATAAAAATATATTATGGTCCAGGATCTCGTAAAGGGATCTCAGACAGTCCCTTGACCCTTCACGTGAAGAAAGCTGGTGTTCCTGATTTGACCATGGTTGATCTTCCGGGGATAACTCGAGTTCCGGTGAAAGGACAGCCAGAGAACATCTATGAGCAGATCTCCGGGATGATCATGAGCTACATAGAGCCACATGAATCAATCATCCTTAACGTTCTGTCAGCAACGGTAGACTTCACCACTTGTGAATCCATTCGGATGTCCAGGCAAGTTGACAAAACCGGTGAACGGACTCTGACTGTTGTCACAAAGGCAGACATGGCTCCTGAAGGTCTCCTCCAGAAAGTGACCGCAGACGATGTGAGTATCGGACTAGGTTACGTCTGTGAGAGGAACCGTGTAGGTGAAGAAACATATAAAGAAGCAAGAGAGGAAGAAGACTTGCTTTTCAAGACTCATCCAATGCTCTCAATGATCGATGAAAACATTGTGGGCTTCCCTGTTCTTGCTCATAAGCTAATACAGATCCAAACAACAATGATCGCTCGATGCTTGCCTGAAATCGTACGCAAGATCAACCAGAAGATGGAAACAGCTGACGTAGACCTGAAAAAGCTTCCAATGGTAATGGTTTCCACTGGGGAAGCGTTGATGACGTTGATGGACATCATTGGCTCAGCGAAAAAGTCTCTCTTAAGAATCCTTATACAAGGAGACTTCTCCGAGTTCCCAGATAATCAGAAGATGCATTGCACCGCACGCTTGGCTGATATGTTGAGCAAGTTCTCAGATGACCTACAAGCAAACCCTAAGCAACCTACCGAGTTCTTGATGAATGAGATCAAGGTTCTTGACGAATGCAAATGCGTTGGATTGCCTAACTTCATTCCGAGATCAGCGTTCTTGGCGATACTCTCACAACATGTGGATGATATTCAGGTGAAGCCAGTCGAGTTCATCAAGAAGATTTGGGACTACATTGAAGTTGTTCTCTCATCAGTCATCACTAAATACTCTGAAAACTTTCCACAGATTCAGTCTTCCATCAAACGAGTCGGGAGGAATCTCATGTGCAAGATCAAGGAACAGTCAGTGGATAGAGTGATTCAGATCGTTGAGATGGAGAAGCTTACCGATTACACGTGTAGCCCTGAGTACATGAAGTCTTGGACGGAGAAGATAGAAGAACAAAAAAGGTTCGTCGATGCTGTTTTGTGCGATGGGCAAAGACCTTCGAGCTTCTCTATGAATGGATTTGCGAATGTGAAGATTTCGCATTTGCGAGAGTATCAGGCTCATCTGCTGCAACAAGCGTTCGACATGAAGATGAGGATTGTATTGTACTGGAAGATAGTCTTGCGTAGGATTGTGGACAATCTTGCGTTGTATCTTCAGCTATCTGTGAAGTATCTTGTTAATACTCAGTTTCAGAAGGAGATTGTGGTGGAGATGGTGGATCCTGAAGGTGGTGGAGGAGTTGAGAAGTTGCTGGAGGAGTCTCCGTTGATTGCAAGCAAGAGGGAGAAGTTGAAGAACAGTATAAAGGTTTTGAAGGAGTCCAAGGATGCTGTTGCCGCCATTGTTGATCAGAATTATGAGTAGAAAGATATCAACAATCTTCGAGCTTGGGTGAAGTCGTGGTCGTGTCAGGTTCTAAGAGAGTTTGTTTTTTTAATTTCTTTGAAGTTGGAAATTTTGTGTTTTTTTGAATTTCGGAATTTTATTAGCTATGGAACGTTTTAAAAAGTAATTGTGTGGTAAAGCTTACCGCTTACTCATGGTGTTGTCTTTTGAAGTGAATTCCAAATTATAGGACTAAAGTACCAATTTGAAGTGAACAAGAAAACAACAATTTTAGTGGACTTCTTTGTTCTTCTCTTGATATTATCTTCTTCACGAATAAGCTCTTCTTGTCTTTTCAGTGCAATACCTTCTTTGTATGCAACGTCAATTTTGTTGTAGAAGATATGATCAAGAACAACTACCTCTAAAGCTCATTTGGCAAGATAGAAAAATCCATCTCTATTTTCCAAGTTCCAATTCTCTAGTTTAGAGAAAAAATTAGAAAACTATTTTGTCGATGTATTGTTACATGTTTCTCTACAGTTTTTAAAAATTTATACTGAATCTAAAGTTTATATTTTGCTGATAACCATGGACACTCATATCTTTAGTAGCTTGATTCGTTTAATTTTAATTTCATAGCGCAGTTAACAAGTCCATCAAACTATCCCAATAAACACTGTACCAGCTCCGGTTCAGCCAATATAATCTCTGGTTTAATGTCAATATTTTTTCTTTTGGGTCCATATCTTGAGTTTAATTAGTGCTTAACCAAGTAATTTAAGCTCACAAATCAACAATTATAAAAAAAAAAAAGATTCTTCAGGAAATCTCGGCTTAGACAGATAAGAGACGATACAAAGGCATCTAGAAGACGAAAAATAGAGCGACATTAAAACGAGACTAGAAGGTACAAAGTTAAAATCTGATTAGGGTTTCTTTTTCTTCCTTGTATTCCTAGAATTACATTTCTTTTCCTGTTGTGTTTCGTATTAATTGTTTCTTATATATTACGACTGAGTCATTAATCGTTGACTTCTTTGGAATTCTTCAGATATACTGAACATGGAGGTGAAAGCTACTCCAAAATCTTCCATGGAAATAAAACTTTCTGAGATCGTTATAATAGATATGCCTGGTCCGAGAGAGACTTGCAGTATCTGTACCGACGACAACATGAGATCTAATCAGATGTTCTCTGTTGATATATGTCATCATCGGTTTTGTTCCGAATGTGTGAAACGACATTTAGAGGTGAGACTACTCGAGGGACTCGCGATGACATGTCCTCACGATGGTTGCCAGTCTAAGCTGAGTTATATAAATTGTATCCACCTTTTGACACCTAAACTAAAAGAGTTTTGGAGACAAAAGATGAGAGAGGACTTGATTCCTGTAGCGAAGAGAGTTTATTGCCCAAACCCTAGGTGCTCGGCTTTAATGTCGGAAACCGAGCTCTCTATAAGTAAACCTACTGATGAAGCTATGAGATTCTGCGTTAGATGCCATAACCCGTTTTGCATCAGCTGCAAAGTCCCGTGGCATAGTAACTTGTCGTGCGAGGATTACAAGAGTTTGCATCCAAATCCTACAGAAAGTGAAAGAAAGCTAAAAGCTCTAGCAAATCAGAAAAGGTGGCGTCAATGTGGAAAGTGTCAGAATATGGTTGAGCTTTCTCAAGGATGCGTTAGCGTGGTCTGCAGGTAACATATCTATTCTCTAATCACATCTCCTTTCCAAAATTTTATTATGTAATATTATTAAGCATGCGGTTTTAAAATATTTATTTATTTTGTTGTATGGAAATTGCAGATGTGGACATACGTTTTGCTACCGATGTGGAGCCGATTATGGAGATTGTCCTCATGGTCATAACTTCTATGATCTTACGACTGGACGTCTATTGTTTCGACCATGGTGTTTGTGTGCTTGCTTTTGGCTTTTTGTTTTGTTATTATTTTTAGCTACTATTGTTCTTGCTATTGTACAATACGTCAGAAACTCTTAGACTACTATAATTGGTTTTGTATATCGTTTACAAGGATTCTGATTATTAATTGATGAAAAGTTTCAAATTTTCCCATATGTTACAGTCGAGCATTAATTAAAAGTTGAACGAGACTAACCACAAGTACATAGTTAACTCAATTTCGTAGAGACCAACTTTGTTGATGTTGCTGGTTATTTTGGGGTTTTATCACAAACTAGACATCAACAAATATATCAATATTGAAATAAAACTGACTGAACATGAAAGCTTTCGTGTTTCTAAAGACATGTTACTAAATCGATCAACCAACCCTCAAAAGAAGAATAAGTTGGCTAATGTTGTTGGTTATTTTGGGTTTTTGTCACACCCTTAACATAAGCAAAAATAACAATGAAATAAACAGGCTTTAGAGTTTTAAGTAAAATGCTAATTGGCATGTGAAATGACTAATGAACTAAAACTAATTTACAAAATTTTATTGAGATTTATTGCATAAGTTATACAAAAACAGGCTCTAAAGTTTTGTTTAAACCGAAAGTATACTAGCCAAACTTCTAACAACAAGCATTCCACAAGATTCCATGAACATTAAGAAAAAGGGGGAAAAATACAAAGACCATTTTTCAGTGAGATTCCATGCGTGAGATAAAGACATTGAACAAAAACTCATTGTCCTTAATTACCTCTAACCTTAATAACTCTCCATCTCACAAGCGTTCTCTGATTCTAAGAAAACTCTCAAAAACAGAGTTTATTCCCAATTCAATTATCCCCAACATACACAAATACAAGACTCTTTTATTTTTCAAGACACCGGAGCCATGTCTTTACCTTTGGTTGCAGCTGTAGCTGCTGCTGCGGCGGCAGCGGCTGCAGCAGCAGCAGCCGCGGCAGCCGATGATGCTGGACTAGTAGTAGATGGAGGAACAGGTTGGCTTTGCGGTGCAACTACTTCCTGACGCTTTTGCAGCTGTGGAGGAGAGTTGAGATCACTAAGCATCTCTTTAATCTGTTTCCCTGACAGAGTTTCATGCTGAAGCAAAGCATTGGCAAGTGCGTGAAGCTCTTTGTGGTAAACCGTGAGGATGTTCTTGGCATTGTTATAAGCTTTCTCCAAAAGCTGTTTCACTTCGCTCTCAATGAGAAGCCTCGTCTCAGTGCTCATGCTCTTCCCATTGTCGTCATAGTTATGCGCCACGAGACCAACCTCTTTGCTCATACCAAACTTCGTAACCATTGCTCTCGCGAGTTTAGTTGCCTGCTCAAGATCAGAAGAAGCACCTGAAGTGACCTCACTTTCCCCAAAGATCAACTCCTCAGCTACTCTGCCTCCCATACAAACATCAAGCCGAGCAAGCATCTGTTTCCTGGAAATGCTCGTCTCGTCTTTATCCGGTAGCTGAGAAACCATGCCGAGAGCCATCCCACGTGGCACAATGGTTGCTTTGTGGACTGGAAGAGCACCGTCTGTGTGAATGGCTACAAGCGCATGACCACCTTCATGGAAAGCAGTCAGCTTTCTTGACTCGTCTGATATCACTGCAGATTTTCTCTCGCTTCCCATCATGATTCTGTCTTTTGCAAACTCAAGATCAGACATCGTCACATCTTTTGAACCGTCCATTGCAGCTTTCAGAGCAGCAACGTTGACAAGATTCGCCAAATCAGCACCAGAAAATCCAGGCGTTCCTCGAGCTATGATCATCAAATCCACATCTTCAGCCTTTAGTACCTGATAACACACAATCAAGAAAGACAAACCAACGGTTACAGAGATGAAAGATCTACTAGTGCATAGTTCTTGATGTCCGTTACTGTATAATATAAAGTTACCTTTGACATGTGAGACTCCAAAATCTGGCGGCGACCTTCAACGTCAGGGTTAGGTACAACGATATGACGATCAAACCTACCAGGTCTAACCAGGGCCTTATCCAAAGACTCAGGGAAATTGGTTGCAGCGACCACAATGATTCCTTCGTTCTGTTTAAACCCGTCCAGCTCAACGAGCAACTGGTTCAACGTCATCTTCATGTACTGCTGGTCCTTGGGATTACGACTTCCTCCAATAGCATCAATCTCGTCGATGAAGATAATACAAGGAGAGCACTTCTTTGCGGCGCTGAAAAGATCCCTCACTCTTCTTGCTCCAACCCCAACAAACATCTCTTCGAACTCACTACCACTGCAGGAGAAGAAAGGCACTCCTGCTTCTCCGGCAATAGCCCTTGCAAGCATTGTCTTCCCTGTCCCAGGAGGACCGACAAGCAACACACCCTTAGGAAGCTTTCCTCCCAAACGAGTAAACCTCTGTCACAATGATCAAAAGAAAGATTGAGTGAGGCCAAAAGAACAGAAAGTTACAATCACTAATATCTAGTTAGAAGCACTGTGAATTTACCTTGGGGTCACGAAGGTAATGCACAATTTCTTCTAGCTCAGCTTTGGCTTCATCAACACCCTTTACGTCAGTAAATTTGGTGCTTGAGTCCATACTAGGTTGCACTTCTTCATGCAGACCAAGTCCTAACATATGTTCAAAACATAAACATGGATAAATATATCACCCAAAACAGCTATTGAATCACACTGGAATTTAATACAACCAAACTTACCTTTGCCAATTCCTCTATCCTCAATAAGTGCACCAACACCAGAAATAAGTAAAAATCCAACAGCAATAGTCCTGAAGGTACTCCAAAGCTGTTCTTTAAAGCTAGTCCTTTCATTGGATATCATATGGATCGGTGCAGCAGCAGTTCCAAGGACACCATCTTTTGTTGGTTTTCCAAAGTTTCTAAACGCTGCCATACTTCCAAAAGACTCTTGCTCCATTGAACCACCAGCACTAGCAATACCTTAAAGAACAGAACAAACTTGCATTAGTACGGAAGCTATTCAATCAGAAATCACAAAAGAAGTCAATGCACTCTTTATAAAACCCCTAATCTAACCAAAAGTTTCATACTTTGCAAAGCTAGAATGTATTTCTCTCTCTCTCTCTCTCTCTGTCTCTCTCCTTACCCACCTCGTTGCAATGTACGTACGAGCTCACTTTGATCAAGCCTATCAACTTTAACCAACGCCTTGATGTATTCCGTCAGTGCAGAGGCATTCGAATGCATAGAAGGGCTGCTTTCGAATATTCTTATAACTGATTCAGGGTCGTTTCTGCGGAAAAGTTCTCTAAGATGTGCAACCTCGTTAACTTCTTCTCTGTCACGCACTCTGCGAGCAAAGCTACCAACATAACTTGATTGAAACCTCGATTGCGGCAAAGAAGCTCCACCACCACCAGTAGCAGCTATAGAAGAAAGGTAACACATTTACATCAAAATGCTTCTGGAACAATCGAAAAAGGAAGTAAAAACTTCTCAGGGGAAGTGAATATACCTCCAACAACTCCCACTCTAGGAAGAGAAGAGTAAGCTCTGGAAACTAAGCTTCTTAAACTACTAAATTCCCGTTCATGGCTCGAAACCTGTCATAGATTTGAGTAAATTGCTCAGCCAAAACTCAAATTAAACACTAGACAGATCATGAAAAACAAAAGGTGAAATCTTTTTGCCTGCTCTGAATCAAGACTACAATCCTAAGACAATTTTTATAACCCCAAATTCAAAATAGGAGATATTGCTATTCAAATCAACTAATTAGCCATAAATGAGTCAACTTTCAATTATCCAAAAGAGAACAAAACACAAAATAATGTTATCCACTGGACAAAAAGACAACAATTTGATGGCAGATAAGTTTTTTGTGACTCTAGGGTTTGCAAAAAGATGATCTCTTTCTTCCGTTTTTCAACGATCTTTACGAAACCCATCCGGAAATGAAATCTAAATTGATGAAATCCACTACAGATTTTACCAAATTCGAAACCTTATAAGAAAAAAATTTGCATACGAATATAAAAAAAAAAATTGAAAACAGAAACCTTGGTGATGATGCGCCTCCAAGCCATCAATCAATCTTCCTTCGCGGCGTCTTACAAAATTGGTGTGAGTGAATGTTCGGAATATCGAACACGAAGCTCTGTCTTCCCTCTCGATCTGTATCGGAGAAACAAAACACTCCTCTTTTGGTCTAAAAGCTAACAAGTCTTAAAAACTGAAAGATACACGTGAAAGGACTATTTTGGTTCTCGGGAGAGAGAAAAATTGTGCAGCAGGTTTAGACACGCACGAGATATGTAGGTCGTCGTCTTCTCTATAAGGCTTTACATAAATACCCATTATCATTATACTGGGCTTTGCTTCTCGGCCCAACTAAAACAAAAACGTGAATGGCCTAAGAATATTCCATAGCATCGACCATCGAGGATACAAAACCGATAAGTGTGATATGTTGTAATTGGGAATCCACTTTAGATTGCCATAAAAAAAGGTATAAACGATTCTATGAATTTAATCCATATGGTAACACAATATATTTTTTCCCATGCATCTCCTAATATATTATCTCACAAGTCACAATCATTGCAAGAATAATACGAATGGGGATTTGTTAGATAATATTGCATGACGATTCTTTTTCTTTTGATAATTTTCTTTCTTTCGCCGTCCTCGGCCGTGGACCTTCCCGTCGCATCCGACAGTGGTAGCCGTAGCAACGCCGAGGTTGGGTTCATCTTCCAAACGTGGTTGTCTAATCACGGGAAGAGTTATGTCGATGCTCTCGGAGAGAAGCAACGGCGTTTTCAGATCTTCAAGGACAATCTCCGTTTTATCGACCAACATAACGCTAAGAACCACAGTTACCAGCTCGGTTTGACTCGGTTTGCTGACCTAACTGTTCAAGAGTACCAAGGCCTTTTGTCTGGACGCCCTGATCATGAACCGATACAAAGGGCTCGCAGAGTCAGTCATAGGTACGTGTCACTCGCGGGAGATCAGCTCCCAGAGTCCGTTGACTGGAGGAAACAAGGTGCAGAGTCGGAGATTAGAGACCAAGGCAATTGCAGTAAGCATTTTTTACTTGTCTTTCACATATAAAACTTAATTACGGTAATATCTCTAAATCCTAATATAAGGAAAAATACTATCATGATTAAAATATATTTTAATCTAATTGGTTTTCTTTTTTCATATTAATTTGAAATGAAAGATAGCTGCTGGGCATTCTCATCAGTAGCAGCCGTGGAGGGAATAAATAAGATCGTAACCGGACAGTTAATCTCACTGTCCGAGCAAGAATTGGTTGACTGCAACGCGGACAACTACGGTTGTGAAGGAAGAGGCTTCATGGACAAAGCTTTTAAGTTCCTTATCAATAACAATGGTCTTGATTCCCAAATTGATTATCCTTACACGGGCGTTCAAGGCAACTGTAACCGCAAAAAGGTTCATCTACTAATCTACTAATGGTTCCGTGACTAAAAACCCATATATAAGTGCATATCTCTCTCTAACTAGTTTCACTTCTTTGTTTTTGGGTCTCATCAGGATAAATCACACAAGATTGTTACAATTAATGGCTACGAGGATGTGCCAGCGAATGATGAGTTATCCTTAAAGAAAGCTGTTGCTCACCAGCCCGTGAGTGTTGCCATTGATAAAAAATCCCGAGAATTCATGCTTTATAAATCGGTAATAATATATATAGGCACATATCAAATACCACCTTTTAACTTCTAAATTTTTTTGTTAAACTTATATCGTACTTGTTCACATGTTTGATGATGTCATTAAGGGTATATTTACCGGACCTTGCGGGACACAGCTTGACCATGCGGTTGTTATCGTCGGGTACGGTAGTGAGAACGGTCAAGACTATTGGATCGTGAGAAACTCGTGGGGCACGAAGTGGGGAGATGCTGGTTACGCTAAGATGGCTCGTAACTTCAAAGATCCAGCAGGTATATGTGGGATCACGATATTTGCTTCATATCCTATCAAGAACTAGACTTTGAATGCATTAGGGAAAGAAACTATACTACCACTATTATACTTATAGAAATTGTAATGAGTGTCTGGACGTTATAGATGCTTTAGCCATGTGTGCTTATTGAGAATTTATATGAACACGTATCGTTGTCTTCATATTCCAACTGTCACTCTGTCACTCACTTCTCACCTTCGGAAAATGGATTAAAATTCGTAATGATTTGGCCTTGTGGCATGCTTTGTGAGAAATGGGCTAAAGTTTATTTGAAATCAAAAGAGTTATAACTAGGCCCATAATGAAAATGCGATTCTAGATTACTGAAGAAGTTTCTGGAAACCTCGTGTCCACGTGCTTAGACAAATGGCAAGAAGAAGCTTTGAAATTCAGTGTCCAGAAGCTTCTTTTATCACTCCACTTGTATCCATTTCTCTCTCCTCCACGCTTACTTAGCTCTCTCTACATTTTCAGACATTCACAATCTTTCCTCAAACCAAAGTTTCTATTTTTGCAAAAAAAAAAAAAAAAAAAAACGTTTTATAAACTTGTCTAAATATCTTCTCTGTCTCTAAAGATCCAAAATTGCAAGTCAAATTCGTGAAAATTCGCTTTCTTTAGCTTATGGGTTAGAAATGGAGCAACTGAAAGTTGAAATGGAGGAAGAGACAGTGACTTACGGGGGTTCGACGGCTGCGGCTTCATCGTCGGTCGGATCATCGTCGTCACCGAGACCAATGGAAGGGCTCAACGAGACCGGACCACCGCCATTTCTGACAAAGACTTACGAAATGGTGGAGGATCCGGCGACGGACACGGTGGTATCGTGGAGCAGTGGCCGTAACAGCTTTATCGTTTGGGATTCTCACAAATTCTCAACCACTCTCCTCCCTCGCTACTTCAAGCACAGCAATTTCTCCAGCTTCATTCGTCAGCTCAACACTTATGTAAGTGCCTCTTTGCTAAATTCATCATTTTAGATTCTCGTCTTCTTGTTCTTTTTGTTGTTTCTAATCTTAATTTTGGATTTCTTTAGATGGGTTTCTTTAAAGATTAGTCCTCAGCTATAAAGGTTAGTTCTTTTGTGCTTTTGAACGACTGGTTTCAAATGGGTTTCCAAAATTTTGCTCTGAAGTATTGTTGAAGAATCTGAGAATGTATTCATATGTTTAGGGTACCTTTATCTCTGGGTTTAGCAATAATTTGACTATTTTGGCTTTTGTGAATTAAGGCTAATGGCATAAGAAAGAAATTTGATGCAAGTACTCTGTTTTTGGAGCTTTTGTCACTGCAAAATTAAGGAAAATGAAGTAGAAATCTATGGACCAGAGGAGCATAATGGAGTAGGCAAGAGAGTTTTGGTGTAATTGAATACTTGGAGTTGCAAATTTCTTTCCTTTTCCCTCAAGAACCGTGTTGGCCAAATTGTTTGATATGAATTCACTTCTGCTTTGCACTTACCTCGAATCCTCTGTTTTTGAAAATTAAAAATGAAACCTTTTTAAGATTCTGCTCAAGTTCAACATTCTGATGGAAATTTCCTTTTTTTATTACAGGGATTCAGAAAGATCGATCCAGACAGATGGGAATTTGCCAATGAAGGGTTTTTAGCTGGTCAAAAGCATCTCCTGAAGCACATCAAGCGAAGGAGAAACATGGGTTTGCAGAATGTGAATCAGCAAGCTTCAGGATCTGGGATGTCGTGTGTGGAAGTTGGACAATACGGGTTCGAAGGAGAGGTAGAGAGGCTGAAGAGAGATCATAGCTTGCTCGTAGCTGAGGTAGTTAGACTGAGACAACAGCAGCATAGCTCCAAGAACCAAGTTGCAGCCATGGAGCAGCGGTTGCATACTACAGAGAAGAGACAGAAGCAAATGATGACTTTCCTCGCAAAGGCCTTGAACAATCCAAACTTTGTTCAGCAGTTTGCATTGATGAGCAAAGAGAAGAAGAGTCTTTTCGGTTTGGATGGTGGGAGGAAAAGAAGGCTTACTTCTAGTCCAAGCATTGGTTCTCTTGAGGAGAAACTGTTGCAGGATCAGGAGTTTGATAGAATGAAGGATGATATGGAGACGTTACTCGCTGCAGCTATTGATGATGAGTCGAGTAGATTGATGCCTACTAAAGAGGAGCAGTGTTTGGAAGCTATGAATGCGATGATGGAAGATGGTCGGAATCTTGAGGCAGAGATGGATGTGAAAGTGGAAGATTTTGTTGACTCACCTTTGGATTGGGGCAGTGAGGATCTACATGACATTGTAGATCAAATGGGTTTTCTTGGATCAGAACATTGATCATACAGCTTAACTGGTCTCCAAGACCGTTTTACACAGTCTTAAGTTGTGGTAATTGCTACCACCTCTATTTACTTGTTTGAATTGTTTCTTTTGTTTTGTTTCAATGAGTGCATAAAGTGTTGTGGTTTCTTGTACTTTTGTTTTCCTGTTCTGTTGAATAATAAAACTCTGATTTTATGTTTTTTTCTTTGGTTCTTCTCCAGATCTTGGCAGCAAAGCATATGTTTTTGACCTTTGAAGCTGCGTTCAGCAATTAGGGGTTTGTGTACGAGAGGACCTGACTTCAGTAACTTTTGTTGAGCTTTCTTTGGGATAAGTGACCAAGTTAACTTACATTGTTGACGAATTTGTAAATTGTGATTAGTGTATAGACTATGTTTTGTATTTGTACTTTATACTTTGTGTTATGTATTTGTTGTCTTTTTACGGATGAAAATCATATACTAATGGTGATTTGTTTTTACAATTTTTGAAAATAGAAGTTGTATCTATAAAAAAGTTGTACTTTTGCTTTATGAACATTTAGGACCATGTTATCAACGAGTGCTAAGGATGAGTATTGGGTTGTCACGAGATTTTAAGATAATGATCAAATATGAAGATATCAATAGAACAAAAAAAAAGGACCATGTAATGATTTAGTTTCTTCTTTATGGTTAAAATTCCAAAGTCCAAATGCAGAAACCATTTCATACATACATAGCCCTTTCTTTCCCCGATTAAAGTATTAACACCCCAATACTTTAAAATCATCAATAATTTGTTCAACTTAAAAAGGAGTGACCAAGAACGAAAGAGTAACAAAAAGTGGAGAAAAAGGAAACCAAAACTGTGTGGCTCCATTGACGGTAAACCCCATTTTGACACCTACAAGCACTTGCCAGTGCAACAATGAGTACAAAGCCATGGTGGAGATGGTCAAAAAGATCAGATACTCAAATTATTTCTTTTTCTTCTTAGATCTCGTGTTACATTTTCACCTAAATATTTACTGGTATCATTTTTACTAAATAAAACGTCATTCCTTCCTATGCATACAATAATAGGGGGATTATAGTTAAATGTTGACAAGAAAACCTAAACTTCAGTATGAAGTCCGTGGTTACAATCAATATTCACTAGCATAGTAGAGACCAGAATTTGGCAAATAATTTTCAACGCAATTTGTCTTCTTGCAACATAGTCTAATGGTGGGATAGTGGAAAGAGAGCAGAATCCACTTTTCAAAAGTACATCAAATACTATATAAATTTAATGAACCACCCAACAAAACCCACAGACATTAAAAGAAAAGAGGTGAGAACTTTTAGAGATAGAGAGATGAAGACGCAACATCTATGGTGGGGAGTTCTTGATCAATTCTTGGTACAACACAAAGCTCTTCTTGCATTCTTGACTTTTGCAGCGGTTGTGATCATTGTCTACTTGTACCGACCCTCCTGGTCCGTACGCAATGTCCCCGGTCCAACTGCTATGCCTCTTGTTGGCCACTTGCCCTTGATGGCTAAGTATGGTCCGGACGTCTTTTCCGTTCTTGCTAAGCAATATGGCCCTATCTTCAGGTACATCTCTTTCTCTTGAGTCTTTTGATTCCTAGTTGTTTTTTTTTGGTTTTTGTCAAAACTGAAACCAAATACAAACTTGTAATCTGGTTTTGTTTGATTTGATGTAATTTTGTTTTATATAATCTGGTTTTCAGTTTCAGTTCAGGTTGTTTACATCAAATAAGATCCTTGGTTTAAAAATAAATGTAATCATACCAATGCATATAATACATATTAATTTTGTAAATAGTTATTTAATTGAATATTTTATAAAGTGATATGATTGCATGTATTTTAAAAACATATTTAAAATTGGCCACTTGAGATTTGGTTAAGTTTAGCCCATATGGTCATCTCCTATGGTTGCTTCTTGACTGATTGATAAACACAAAAGATTGGGAAAAAACCAAGATGAACACAAGTGAGCATGTCCAAGAAAAAATACAAAAATCTAACAAAAACTTAAAGTGTATAAAAACAGATTTCAGATGGGGAGGCAACCACTGATAATAGTAGCAGAAGCAGAGCTTTGCAGAGAAGTTGGGATAAAGAAGTTCAAAGATATTCCAAACAGAAGCATTCCTTCTCCAATCTCAGCCTCTCCCCTTCACCAGAAAGGTCTCTTCTTCACCAGGTACATGCACTTTATAAACTTTTCCTGATTGGGAACTGCTATATACATGTCTTGCTTCTTCAACCTTTCTCTAACCATTTATGATTTGATGGATCTTTGACAGGGACAAGAGATGGTCTAAGATGAGAAACACCATCTTATCTCTTTACCAACCTTCACATTTGACTAGTCTTATCCCCACAATGCACAATTTCATCACTTGTGCTACTCATAACCTTGATTCCGAGCCGAGAGATATCGTTATCTCCAATCTCTTCCTCAAACTAACGACCGATATCATCGGACAAGCTGCTTTTGGAGTCGATTTCAGTCTCTCCGAGAGAAAACCAGTGAAAGATTCAGCGGATAGCAATGTAGAGGTGACTGACTTCATAAACCAGCATGTCTACTCCACAACACAGCTCAAGATGGATTTATCAGGCTCATTCTCAATCATCATTGGCTTACTGATTCCAATCCTTCAAGAACCATTCAGGCAGGTTTTGAAGAGAATTCCAGGAACAATGGACTGGAGAGTCGAGAAGACTAACGCAAGATTGAGCGGACAACTCAATGAGATTGTTTCAAAGCGAGCTAAGGAGACCGGAACAGACTCAAAAGACTTCTTGTCATTAATTTTGAAAGCTAGAGAGTCGGATCCTTTCGCCAAGAAAATCTTCACACCAGATTATATCAGTGCTGTGACTTATGAGCATCTTCTTGCTGGCTCCGCAACCACTGCTTTCACATTATCTTCTGTTCTCTACTTAGTCTCTGGTCATCTAGAAGTTGAGAAACGTCTTCTTCAAGAAATTGACGGTTTTGGAAGCCGAGATCTGATCTCGACTTCACATGACTTACAACACAAGTTTCCATACCTTGATCAGGTGCTTTATTCTTTCCAAAACAAAACCAAGAAGTTGATGTTCTGTGAGGGTATTAGACTCTTTTTATAGATGTTTTTGTTCTTTTTATTTTGTAGGTCATCAAAGAGGCTATGAGATTCTACATGGTTTCTCCTTTGGTTGCAAGGGAAACTGCAAAAGAAGTGGAGATAGGAGGTTACTTGCTCCCAAAGGTAAACCCATGTCCCCTAAACAAGTCTTTTGAAATGATTGACCATTTTAAGAACTGACTTGTCCTGTATTACATAACTTGTTATTGTTGTTGTTTAGGGGACATGGGTTTGGTTGGCACTTGGAGTTCTTGCAAAGGACCCCAAGAACTTTCCGGAGCCGGAGAAGTTTAGGCCGGAAAGATTTGATCCGAACGGGAAAGAGGAGAAACTGATACATCCATACGCTTTCATCCCATTCGGCATAGGTCCACGAGCCTGTGTTGGACAGAGATTTGCCTTGCAAGAGATCAAACTCACCTTGCTTCATCTCTACCGTAATTACATTTTCAGACATTCCCCGGAAATGGAGAAACCGTTGGAGCTTGATTATGGTGTAATTCTCAGCTTCAAGAACGGTGTTAAGCTTAGAGCCATCAAAAGATTCTGATTCTTGAAACAACTTGGTTGATATAAACTGAGACTTTCAATGATGAAATCAAAGCAAGACTGCAAATTTTTCATATTTAAATTCAATGGTAAATCAAAAACTCCAATGTAGTTTCAGAGGACAAAAAAAAAGAGAAAAACTAAACATACAAAGATATCTCACAACACAAAGACAACAACAAGCTGTTGAAACTCTCCCTCAAGCAAAGTGACATGAATCTCACAATTCACAAATGTCACTTTACCCTCTCTGCTTCTCGAACCGAGTAGGAACACCGAGTGGTTTCGAGAAACTAACATAGGAAGGATCTGAAGCAGGACTGCTCTTCAAGTCGCCAGTAAACAATCCAGAGTTCTTCATAAACTGAAACTCATCCATAGACTGCCTCAGAACACGGTTGGTTCTTCGCTTAGCCTTTGTTGATTCAGTCAAGCTCATGTAACTTGGCTTGTGCTTCTTTACTTGACCGCTAGAGTTGTCTGAGACAAGACCAGTGGTTCCAGAAGCAGGTGTGGTTGAAGTGCAGATAGAAGACGAACCAGGGCTCTCGTTAAACTCATAACCAGGACTTGAAGACAACATATGAGAAGGAGGTTTTGCAGATACACGAGTTGTCACATTGTTTCTTCTCACTTTAACAACATCCACTGTTTCAGGTGATTTCAACTGCTTAGGAAGAGGAGGAGGAGGCGTTGCAGCGGCGGCAGCATCTGCAGTGTCCATAAGTCTTGTCTCCCATGGCCTAGCAGCCATCCAACGCTCTAACCAACTCCATCCCCAACTGTTCTTATCAAACTCTTGGCTTTTGAGATATGAGATTGAACTGTTTGTCTTAATGTTTGAGCTAGGAGTTGACCTCCATTGCTGCATAAAAACCAGAACTTTGATTCAGAAAACGAGCTCAAGACAAGATCTTAAAAAACAGACACAAATTACCTTTTGAGCTAGAGCATAAGCCAATGCACGTTCTCTCTTGAAAGCACCTTCTTGTCTCTGCTGCAACTTTGTCTTGATATCATCTACAGTGCCTTTTCTATCACACCACCCTTCCTGAGAGTAATACCAAACACCAAACAAACGAGTTTGAACATTTTTGTATATGAATTGAAACCAATAGGGACAGAGAAAAAAGACAATAACCTCGACTTCTTTCAAGAGATCAGATTTGCTTCTGTGTTCTTCTAAAAGCTTTTGAACAGCTTGTCCTTCTACAGTCATCCTTACACGACGAGCTCTCACACGAGCCTGCACACGAACCAGAGCTTGCATGCACCTTAGTGTTACAGCTGCTTGTTTCCTTACTTGTCTTCCTCTCACTAAAGCTTGTAGCCTCACTATCCCTTTCAATGCCCTTAAAGCTCTTCTCGCCTAAATCACATAAAATTCAAATTGATTGTTTTCTCAATTCTATTCAACTCATAGCTGAGCAAAGTCTTGGATTGTGTAAAGATCTTAGCTTTAAAACTCACCAAGAAACCGCGAAAAGCGGTTTGGATTCTGATAGCAGCCCATTCTTCTCTAACAGCTTTGAAATCTTTAGGAGGAGCTCTAAGCACAGTTGCAACAGCTGCAGAGTAAGTATTGGAGATAACAGAACCTTCTGATTCAGACCGGTGTCTTCCTTTGAAACCCTTCCAGGACGAGCCAAAATCTCCTGAAGAATTCCTCCATAGCTTCCATTTCTTGTTCTTAACATTACCCTTTTCCTGAATACAAAGAAAGTCTCAAGCTTTGACTCTTATGAAACGAATAGAACAGAAAAAAACTTAAGAAATTGGGTGAAAAGCTCTTACGATTTCAACTTTCTCCGGCTTCTTGAGACCGATAATTGACTTCACCCATTTCCCTGAAGCACCCATCTTGTCGAAAATGAAAAAAGGTTCGATCTTTATGGCTCGAATTCGTAGACTAACAAAGAAAAACCTGAGATTTATCTCTCAGGTTTGTAGAAAGTTTGAAAGAGATAGAGAGAAAGAGAGAAGGAGAGAGAGAGAGAGAGTGTGTATAGGAGAACGTGAAATTGTGGTGGTAATGGAGGGAGTGGTGGGTTAAAGAGACGTTTTTGAAATTTGAACAAAAGAAATTAAAAAAAGGTTGAATTATTACTATAAAAAAAAAGTTTGCTCGAGTCTTTAGGCTTTTGTCTTTGATTGTGTTTCCACACTTATTTACTTACACAACTGTGTCCTTTCTCAGAGTTACAGGCACGAAAAAGAAACCATGAAAAGGCACAAAAAATATATATAAATATTATATTCGGTTAGGCTTTTTGTTCTTCTTTCTTTTTTTACATGTAATGCCTTGTTTTGTTTGTATTATTATTGTATCATTGGATTCGAAATTTAAATTCCCAAAAATGTTGCAATCAGATTTACGAAACACATTCTCTTTCAACAGCAAATGCCCTTTTGGATTTTTGTGATTTGTACTAATTATAGACCGCTTATCTAATTAATCTATGTAACATAATTTGAACAGAAATGCATAAACGAAGAATACCACATGTTTCAGGTCCCTATTTGAGTACAACATATTTGTTTTATTAAAGGATCAAATCCGAATCTAAAAAAAAAAAAAAAATTGTGTAAGCAAATCAGTTTTGACATCTGCATTATGTTGTTATGTCTGTCAACAGCATATATACATCTTGATAACACTAATGCAAAAGATTAAACTTTATTAGTGGTGGTCGATAAAACATTTAGGATGTACAGTAAAATGAAAAAAAAAAAAAAATTTAACATCTTGTTTAAATGAGATTTTAAGCTTTTGGTATTTTTTAATTGTTCTTACAACAGATATTCTAAACATTGTCGTTACATAAATAAACCATATTTCAAAACACTGTTTCAGAGAAATAGTCCATGTGTCAGATCTTCTTTTCTCAAATTTTAATTTCAAAAAGCTGTTTGAAATTGAAAACTTCGACGGTTCGCTTCCTAGACCGGTTGGTTTTTGAGTCAACGGCACGCATGCTTCATAAATGGAATTGCAAAATACGATAAAAATAAGAATCTTTTGTAACTATGCAATGACCAATGAGTAACCAATTTAATTATTCATGCATAGTACGATTTTGAATATATCCACAATTTCGTCGATGCACCTTTTCGAAAGTTTTTTTCTGTTTTTGATTTTTCTTTTCTGTTTTAATGTTGGTATATATATGCTGCATATAAAAACTACATCAATTCATGAATCTTCAAAGAAACATAACACAATCGGATTGAATCTATCTACCAAGAGATTAGTCTTGCAACCTTAAAACATGAGATGGATATATTTCAAATTTCATTATTAAACGGAAAAAAACAACTCACTGATTGTATACAGTAGTACCTAATGAAAATTTACAGCCTTGGGGCATTGACCTAAACCAGAGGTTACGATCCACCCAAAGAAAAGAGAGAACTAAACAAAAAAGAAGTTAAAAAAAGAAACTTTCTGTTACATGAATCAAAGAACAAAGGATAAAAGCCTTTTTTTTTCTCACACCTGACTAGCTTAAAAGGTTGATAACGTAACACTCACTTGTTGGTGAATTAAGGTCAAGAGCAAAAGGCCTAACAGTTTACTTGAACTCTAGGGCTTGGGATTCCCATGTAGGCCAAGCGTGGAGACACTCTTACTTGCGGACTAGGCCTTGGAGATGGAATTGGACCGTATGGTGACGGAAAACGTGCGGAAGCAGACGTAATCCGAGGAGACAAACTGACTTGTTCGAATGCTTGTGACTGCAGCTCCATTGGATAGTCTCTAACACACCCAATTCTTGGACCAACCCCACTTGACCATTTGCAAGATAGCCTCTTCGCCAGCTCCAACACCGGTCTTTCTCTCTCTTTCTCTTCTTCTTTCTCCTCTGTAATGATGGTCTCTTCAGGTTTACTCTCTGCTTCTTCTTCGTATTTGAATGATGAGTATTCCTCATTCACAGAGCACCTCTGCATTCATATTTTAGACTAGTGAACACACACAATTCTTCACATTTAGTATCTATGCAACCAAAATTTTTGGTTTACTTACCTTAACATTGGTGAGATCAACATTGTTCTCTTCTAGGAAACTTATGAACTCCTTGAAGTTGTCTTCTGTTGGGAGGTAGTGTCCACTATAAGGCCATATAGCCTAAGAAAGAAAACAAGTGTGTTTAAGAACTTTATTAGCTCCTCAACATGAATGGTAAGTGATTCAAACTAAACCGGGTAATCACCTCGAGGATCCCATCGCGGGCGACTAATCTTCCTGCAGCGGTTGTGGCGCCTCCAGACAAGAAACTCGAGTGTTGGAACACACCTTTCTTCTTCTGCCCTACGTATAAAGTTCTAGTGGTGCTAAGTACGAAAATCGACTTGTATTCCTCTGTCGAATTGACCAGAGTCATGTTCTGTTTATACATTAGCTTCCCATCTTCTACTATCACTTCATATGCCTCTCTCTCAATCTGCAAGTTGAAGAACAGAAAACGCTTATGATTGAGAAGATGGTAAGTTGTTTTGCAGGTGCAAATTAACCGAAAAAGACTTACTGGTCCGAGATATTTAATGCACTCTTTTTGCAGAACACTTCTTGGGTGGTGTTCAAGATTTACATCTTTTCCATCGCCAACGTCCAACCTTCAGTTACAACAGAGTTTAGAACACAGACTCACACAACGGAAAAGAGATAAAGATTGATATGGTACTAACCAATAGAAGAACGGTTGTGCACTCATGCTTGCTGACCAGACATCGTAATAGAAGTGCAAGTTATGGCCATAACGATGGCGTGGGTCAATCTGTAAATGCAGAAAAAGGACACAACTTAGATTAAATCCAGGTTAGATTTGTTTCATGTCCTAAGCAATTATGGGGACTTACAGCTTCAAGCCAATGCTGAAGAGCGAGCTTCTGAGCTTTTTCATCTTTTGACAAGCCTTTTCCAACCTAAGATTACAAACGAAGTAAGATTCACATCAGTTTTTTTGAGAGATATGAGCTTAACATAGAACATAGCTTGTGGGATTTATGTTAGACCTTAGCAGCTCGTGTTCTAGCTCTTGACCATTTGGAAACAGCGGTTTCATGTTTCTCTTCTTCAAAGAAGGAAACCGAGCTCAGTTTCAGAGCTGCAGCATCAAGAGTCTTCCACCTAAAACATTTGAAGAAATAATGTCAAGAGCTTAAACCACATCACTGACAAAGCAGAGAGAAATATGGAGAATCATTTACCAGAGCTCCTCAACGACAACCGCGCAATCTGCTAGGTTTCTTCTTGTCCGGTAACTCTTGTAAACCTTCTGTACCGTAGTTGCAGCTGCGTCAAGCTCAGTGACCGGTCTTGGGGAGAAGAAGACAAAAGGCTTAGGAGGAACAATCGTGGGTTTCGTTATTTGGATTCTCTCGCAGGTTCGTCCATTCAAAGAGTTGCGCTTGTTCTTCTTCGTCTCGAGAATCTTAACATCTTCTTCCTGGTTTATCGGTTCAGTGACTTCATTCTTGGCTTCTATTGGAGTCTCCCAGTTGTTGAAGCTCAAAGATCTCTCCAAACCGGTCTTGGAAGAGTTTTCCGGCATTTCACTCTTCAAACTATTGGTTCTTGATGTCAAGCCAAAGGATCTGACTTGAAGAAACCTCTCGATAGGGTTCTTGAAACTGACAAACTGGTTGGTCAAGACTTCTTTCCAAGCAGACAAGAGTAGCGAGAATGAAAGACCCATGTCCTGATAAAAAACAACAATATAAAAGACAGGGATTAGCTTCAAGAAAACCCAATTTACAAAGCTTATGCACGCACACGCACGCATCAATCCAAGATCAATACCAGTGTTTTGACAAACGAATCTTTCTGTAAAGTAATCAACCAAAGTCCAAAACCAACAACTGTCATTAATATATTAGTTTTTTTTACTGAGGTCATTGCTATCCTCATTCCTCACCAAACCCAATTATTGGCGCCGACGGTAGAGTAAAAATAAATTTTAGAAAAAATTGATAAAATCATTTCGTTCCGACATTTCAACAAACACACTGAAAGCATCTGAGAATATCCAAACTAAAAGGGCCAAACAAAGGTGTAAACTTTATGAGTTTATTGATCTTCTTTAATCAAAAGATCCCACCTACCTCAAGAATTGCAGAGAATTAACACCAAGAACGAGAAAACTCGTAATCAAAGACTAAAAAGTCTAGTCTTTTTTGTTTTTACTCTCACTCTCTCTCTCTCTTCTTGTCTAGAGAAAACCAAATGAATACGAGTACCAAGTTAGAGTAAGAGCACTATATATATACACAGTTGCATATGCATAGTGTGTGTGTGTGTGTGTGGAGTTGACGAGTATTAAGTGGGGTAAAAGTTATAAAAAGTCTTTCTTATAGTGAAGATTCAAAGATGGTGTGTTCGAGAAAAAAAAGTATTAGTTTTAAAATGATATATACAGCAGAAACGTAACAAAAGTATGATAGAAGAAAGAGTGAGTACACAGGGGAACCCACAGGAGACGCTGCGTAATTCAATGGCAGCTTCACCTAACTTATTATCCACAAAAGGACAATATTTACTAGTCTACCAATTTATTATCTACTTTTCGTTCTTATTTCTTTCTTCTTGATTTTTTTGTTTAGTAGGATCGTGCTTCGAGAGAATCTTATCTGATAGTATAACATTATAAAAACTTATACTAATGCAAAAACTATGCAAAATGACGTGAATATTTACTTACCTCTAGGAGTCGACGACTATCAAACGAACAACAATTTGCGACTTTTCGAGTCAAAGGCTGTACAATTCCTACTTTTGGGATGAATGAAATTCAATGAAGAAGAGTCCTAAACAAACAAAAAAAAGGAAAATAAATTAATTCAGAAATTGAAGTCAAGTATTGACCCAACGACAATTGGGCCGAGTAATTGGGCTCATTGATCGCCTTTCCCTAATCTCTCCACCTCCGCTCGCCGGAACTTGAAAACCTTCTCCAGATTTCTCTGAGCTTTCGCCGGCGAAATCAGATACCACCAGCTCGAAGTACATACAGGTTCGGTTTCTTCTTCATTTGAAAACAATGCCCAAAAACTATATTTTGAGTTACTTTAGTGTTATTGTACTCAAAGCATGAACCTTTTCTTTTCCTTTTTTTTCTCGTATGAAGATATCCGGCGTGTGACAATGTCAGAGCAGCAGAAACCGATTGAGAAGCTGCAGATTTATCCAACATCTAACGCGGGTGTTTCCCCTTTTTGGCGAGGTTTCTCAAAGTTTAAATCTTTAGCTGACATTGGTTATGTATTTTGACTTTTTGAGACTAACTGTTTACAGATTTATTCAACTGTTTTTGATCTGTCTCACAGAGAAGTATGAAAAGGATGCTAAAAAGTATTGGGATATATTTTACAAGCATCATGGAGACAGAGTAAGCTGCTTTTTGGGTTCTCTGTTAGTTTCTTTCTCAATTCACATGTGCTATTGTTGATTCATAAAAGTGTAAATTAGGCTGGAATTTACTTGTGATTTGGTAATTGATGATGTAAAGGATCAGTTAACTACATGTTAAAACCCCTGTCTGTCATGATATGGTCATACATTACATAGCTAGAACTATTCAATTTGAGTTTGGCTGGAGCTATTTAGTTTGTATAGCGGTTCTTGAGGAGGAAAGGAATTATGGTTGAGTGGATCTTTTGTTCCCTAGTTCTATATGTAGTGATATCACAACGTTGCCATTCAGCTTGTGAAAAGTGAGTGTGAGCTCGCTGTGCTAATGATGGTACTTGTTTTTCATCAGTTTTTCAAAGACCGGCACTATTTGGACAAGGAATGGAATAGCTACTTTTCCGTGAGTGTTAAATCCATTTCTTCTGGTATCTGCTGCATTACCTATTCTAGTGATTAACTTGAGGTTGTCTTATTCTCTTACTTCAGGCTAGTGGAAAAAAAGTCATTCTTGAGGTAATCACAAGAGCTCAAGCTGTTCCTCATCTACATCTAACTACTTAGTTTTTTGCTTGATGAATAGCTTTTGTAGAATATTCTGCTGAGCAACTGGTCTTGAGATTTGCAGGTTGGCTGTGGAGCTGGAAACACTATTTTTCCTTTGATTGCCACATATCCACACATTTTTGTTTATGCATGTGATTTTTCACCACGAGCTGTTGACTTGGTGAAGGTCAGTCTTCATTCTTCGTTAATGTTTGCTTTTCTTTGGCTGATTTGTCTTTGCTAGTGAGGTCAATTTATTCAGTTCTATGATGTAAGCTTATATTTGTTGGGGATAACTGATTTACGTATTACCGCATTAAGTATGACTGTGCCTGCTGATAGAGTCATTTCGTAGTCTGGCTATGTTATCGTAATAATCTTTGTGTCTCTTAAGCACATTTAGCAGGTTTAGCTTAATTTATGCCTGTGAGTGGTTACTTGTTGTATATATATATATATAGTATTTTTAAGTTATTCAGATGGTGTAGTTTACTATATAACTTGTGCTTCACTTTTGTTTGATTACTGGCCGATGTAAAATTTGATCAGAGTGTGTTTTAACTTGTTATGAAAATTCAGGCTCATGATGAATACACAGAAACGCGCGTGTGCGCATTTCCTTGTGACTTGACCGGGGATGGTCTTGACAAGCACATTTCTCCATCTTCAGTTGATATTGTGACCATGGTATTTTCCTATCAAAAATATTATCTATCAAGTTATCATAGTTGATTGACTGTCTGTTGCTAAAACATTTCCCTCTAATTTCTCTCTAGTTTTGAGCAATTTTCGTTTCTCAACATGAACTAGTTCTCATGTTAAACACTTGTTGAACAGATTTTTGTTTTATCTGCGGTATCCCCAGAGAAGATGCCCTTTGTGTTGCAGAACATTAAGAAAGTACTTAAGGTATCAACCACATCCTTTCTAATATACTTTGGGAATCTATCTTCTGAAAGTTGAATAACTTATATATTGCTGTGTTTATAGCCAAATGGGTGTATACTCTTCCGTGACTACGCTGTCGGTGATCTTGCTCAGGTTTGATTCAACTTTGATTACTTCCAAAGTTGAGTTATCGCTCGTCTCTAATCTACATGCTGTAGAGTACGAAGGCATGGTTTACTCATTATGTGTTTTTGTTTATGTTTAACAGGAAAGGTTTTCTGGGAAGGATCAGAAGATCAGCGAGAACTTTTATGTCAGAGGTGATGGCACTGTAAGTTGTTTCTTTCTTCTGCTCTTCCATTGCAATTTCTGTTTTTGGCAAAACTGTGATGATGTGACCTTTTTCTGCAGCGTGCATTCTACTTTTCTAATGAATTCCTAGAGAGCTTGTTTTCCCAACACGGTTTTGAAGTTGAAGAGCTTGATGTTTGCTGCAAACAAGTTGAGAATCGTTCTCGCGAACTTGTCATGAATCGGCGTTGGGTCCAAGCTACATTTCGTCTATCAAACAATTCCAAACTAGACCAATCTGAACACCAGAATAACATTCAGCCTAAATCTGATGATGGACAAACAAAAGAGATCGTAGATAATAGTGATATTGACATATCCGATGGTCTGGCGATGGAAATGTTCGGAGCCTCCCCATCAAATCATGAGGTAAGAGACTTTGAATAATCTCATTGGTTTAACATACTTTGTCCATTTCTGCTTTATGCTTATAAGTCCATCTCTGTTTGTCAATATGATTTGATTGTTTTAGATAAGCGTGGTTAAGCTTAGAGATTCGTCTTTCAAAATCAAACTCTTGTCCAAAGAATATCAACACACTTGCAAATCTACCGGATTAATGCTCTGGGAGTCTGCTCGGCTTATGGCTTCTGTTCTTGACAGGAACCCGAACATCGTTTCAGGGAAACGAGTGTTGGAATTGGGTTGTGGCTGCACAGGGATCTGCTCCATGGTCGCTGCGAGATCAGCTAATCTTGTGGTAGCTACCGATGCAGACACGAAGGCACTTACGCTGTTAACAGAGAACATCACAATGAATCTTGAATCTTCTTTAGTGGGAAGACTGAAAACTGGTGTTCTTGAATGGGGAAACAAAGAGCATATAGAAGGTATTAAAGGTTTAGCTTGTGGTGGAGGGTTTGAGGTTATCATTGGGACAGATGTTACCTATGTAGCTGAAGCCATTATACCTTTGTTTGAAACCGCTAAAGAGTTGATCTTGCGGAGAAGAGGGGACTCTGAGGAGGTTCAAGAAAAGCCGGCGTTGATTCTGTGCCATGTTTTCAGAAGAGTTGATGAGCCTTCTCTCTTGTCAGCTGCATCTAAGTTTGGGTTTAAGCTTGCAGACAGATGGGCTGTGAATTCCAAGGATTCTCCTATCGGAAATGTCGTTGAGAGTTGGTTTTCCGATAAGGATTTGGTCTCGGAGATCCCGAGTTCGGCGTTGCATATTCTCTACTTTCAGATGGAGTAACTATGAGCAAAATGTTTTTGTGATTTTCTCTTTGAATCTCAATCAATGAACGTCAGGTGATCTTGTTTTTGTTATCTTGGCTTAGCGAGACGAATATGAATTTGTAAAGATAAAGAGAATTAATTAAGTGTTTCATATATTTGGGAAATTAGTTACATTCGAGTTTTGAGCTTCATACGTATCCATTTTGGCGTCAACCTTGAATGTAGTTTGTTTGAGTACAACAATAGTGTTGACCAACCTAGCACAAGATATGAACTAAATCTTTATATGTTAAGGTTTTCTCCCTAAAGAGAATCTCATTTCAATGATATTAAAAGAGAAAAATTCTAGCACCACTTTAACTAAGGCAGATTAACTTGTAGGGAAGACTAAAAGTGTGTGATATTCTTGATTTTATTATCAACAAGGAAAGAATATCTTATTCTGACGTAAAGAGCTATCGTGGAATGTGAGAGTCGAACCTTAAACAGGGTGAGCGAAACCGATTCACGTGTTAGATCACACTGTTTAAGGTTTAAATATAACTATATATTGACCAACAATTATTCTAATTTCTAATGTATATATATAATAACTCTCTAAGACAGTACATGAAACCTGAGATTTTTACCATTAACGAGACAAAAAGACCAAAAAAAAGGGTAACAACAATGCAAGTGATTCCACCACCACTAAAAAAGATCTTAGACAAATGTAACATAAGAGGACTTGTAATACTGTCCCTGTTATTACAAACGACTCTTATATTCCTTGCACCTCTGCGAAAACGCACATCAAAGAAGTTGCTCGCTGCTGTTATATGGACATCGTATCTTTTAGCAGACTGGACTGCTAATTACGCGGTGGCTCAGATCACTAAGAACCAAGGGAAAGAACCAAAACCTGGTGATCCTCCATTGAACAAGAAGGTACTTGCTTTGTGGGCACCGTTCTTGTTGCTGCATCTTGGTGGTCCGGACACGATAACCGCGTTGGCCCTCGAGGATAATGCACTGTGGAAACGTCATTTGTTTGGCCTTGTATCTCAAGTGCTTGCTGGTAAGAAAAGGCCTTGTACCTAGAAAGAAACATGTGTAATCTCGGTCTGTTAGGTACGTACGAGTTTGTGGAACATGAATCCATGAGGTGGAACAGTCTGGTTTTTAGATTGTGTTCATAGATCAAATGCAGAATTAAAAGGAAAATCCTAAGATTTTAGGTTTTTGTGAAAAGAAAGAAAGAAATTAGACTATTAGAAACGCTTTTGTCTCGCTGAGTGATAATTGATAACAAGTTGGTAACAAGTTAAAGCATATCTTAGTGTTGAATAATTTCAATTATGCAAGATTTTGTTGTTGTAAGATTGTCTAATAGATTTTCTGAAGACGTAGACACGTTGCTGTTATACTTTGTGTTTACGTTAACCAAGTGGATTGCATATATAAAATAAGAATCATTAAATCTCACAAAGACAAAACAATTGAGTAGTTGTTATACTCGACTATCAACCGAGTAGTTGTTGAGTTATATAATGTATGTCGTATAACTTTCTTTATATGTTTCAGGTATTTACGCGGTGGTGCAATCAATGGAAAACGTCTTATGGCCATCAATAACATTACTATTTATCACCGGAGTGATAAAATACGCCGAGAAGACACGTGCCTTAGTGACCATAGAAAACTTCAAAGACATACTGACTCTACCACCACCAAACCCTGGTCATAACTACGAGAAGTTCGCAGAAGTGTATGCTTCAAGAAAAGAATCAAATATTCCAACAGAATTTATTCTAGTCGACCAACCGGACAAGCATGAGAGGCCTAGCAATCTCGTTAGACCACTGGGCCGAGAGTATTTAACCAATCTTGAAATCGTTCAGTATGGTTATAAATTCTTCAAAACTATTTTCGGACTTGTTCTTGGTATCGATTTCGGTTTACGTGACCAAGAAGAAGTCAAAGGTTTCTTCAGAGATCAGTTGAAACCGGAAGAAGCTCTTCAGATTATCGACTCCGAGCTCGATTTTCTATACGAATCAATGTATACCAAAACCGCAATTCTCCACACAAGAACCGGTATTCTGTTTCGGGTTATTGCGTTTGGATCACTTATATCTTCTTTCTTTTTCTTCCATCGTAGACCGCTTAAATCAGTAGATTTCCATGGAGCAGACGTTGTGATTACTTACACTTTGTTCATCGTTGGTTTTGCGCTTGATCTTGTGTCTATGGTCATGTTCTTGCTCTCGGACTGGACATTCGTGAAACTGAGCAAGTTTAAGGATGATCCTGAGGAAAAGAGACAAATCGCTTCTTTACTCAATTGGTTACTCGCCTTTAGGAAACCGCGTTGGAAGATCCTTAAACGCAGAGGAAGTCGTATCCACAAAGTGCTCGCAGCACCTTTTCTGTCACGAAGATGGCCATGCACGATTTACGGATTCAGTTTCATGAGATATTGTTTGAAAGCAAAAGTTCCAAAAAATCATCAAAATAGAAGCCCTAGCGTGTTGAGCACGTTAGGTTGTGAATCAGTGGTTTGGATGTTCGACTGCGTAATCAGGAAAAAACAAATGTTTTCTGGATGGATCAAGAATGTCAACAAGCAACTCTCTAAGAAGAATCTAATGATCCGGTACACGGTTTACCCGTTATGCCTGGTGGTCTTCTCAGGTATTCCTATGATTTTTGGACTTCTTTGTGGTTGCATTGATCGGATATTTAGTGTTAAAGCTAATCTTGATGAGATTAGATTTGTAACGAAGGAGCATTTGACGAAGAATCTGTGGGTGCTTATATTCAATGAGCTGAGACAGAAGTGCGAGTTTGAACTAACACCTGAAGCTGATAATGAAGTGTCTTCGGCGAGAGGAGAATGGGCGTTACGGAATCTGGCAGAGACTGAGATATTGATGCGTTACCTAGAGAATATGAGTTATGATCAAAGTCTTCTTCTTTGGCATATTGCTACAGAGCTCTGTTTTCAAGAAGAAGAAGAAGAAGGAGAGGAGATGGATCCGAGTGGAAAGTGTTGCGATGACCGAGAGTTCAGAAAGATTCTGTCGGATTACATGATGTATTTGTTGATCATGCGGCCCAAGTTCATGTCGAAAGTCGCGGGAATCGGGACGATAAGATTCAGAGACACTTTAGCGGAAGCTGACAGGTTTTTCAGAGAAAGGCATATCAGGAAAGGGACAGAGGTAACTATGAAAGAAGCGAGCAAGACGGTTTTATCAGTTAATTGCGATATTGAGCTGATACATGTGAAGGGAAGTCTAAGAAGCAAATCGGTTTTATTCAATGCGAGCAAGTTGGCAAAAGAGCTTCAGAGACTGGACGAGAGTAGAAACAATGGAGATGGGAAATGGAGAACATTGAGTAAAGTGTGGGTTGAGTTGCTATCTCGCGCAGCAAGACATTGTGATGCTACTGAACATGTGGTACAACTTAGTAGAGGTGGAGAGCTGCTTAACTTTGTTTGGTTGTTAATGGTTCACTTGGGTTTAGCAGGTCAGTTTCAGACCAAGAAAAGTGTTAATAGAGTTAAACTTGTTGCAGCAAGGTAATAAGAAAACAAACTCTTTTTGTTTGTTTGTGTTTGTTTGTACATTGTTTGAAACTCTTTAGGCTCTATTTCGAATTTCAAACAATGTTCTTTACAAGTCTTTTTGATTCAAACACATAAACTATCGATCCATGAAAGAAATAAAGCACAATTCGCATGGATATGTTGTTTAAGATGATAATAATTGTAGTTGTGATTAAGAAATTTAAAAGCTGGCCGTTATCATTCCGTTGTGTTGGTGTATTATAAAAAAAAAAAAACAGTTTGCGTATTTTTTCTGGACATGGAAAATGTTAGTATGTTAAAATGGTGATAGAAATTTCTAGTTAGTGTATTATTTGGAATTTTGCCAATCATATTTGTTATGAATGAAGTATGGTTTGCTTGAAAGTTGTCTTGTAAGTTACGAGGATCAGTCTTCAAACTAGCTACGATGATTTTGGGAAGTTAACTATAGGTTATATAAACAAAGTTTTCTCGATTTTTTTTTTTATTAGAAAACGAAGTTGTTCATAAGGTGTTCCATACAATATTTTCCAATACTGTCTGTACATGTTTAAATCATAACACGTTGTATTTGTTGCAAAGATGTTTATATGTACATGGTAGGTACATATGATACATAGCATTATATGTTTCATTAATATTTACATTATACCATACACGTATTTTAAACATTTACAATTATCACTACTCGCAAAATATATGTATTACTACTAACTATATGAAATGCCTACATTTGAATGTATGTGAGATAAAACAGGGGTTAAAAAAATTATATATAATTATTATTAGTTAAACTCAAATCAATAGAAAATCATATCACAAAATTATTATTAAAAAAATGGTACAACACTTTATACGTTTACTATATATAAGTCGGTGATATTTGTTCTTGAATATGACCCTAATTTTCTTTGTGTTGGGTTGGAGAATAGCCGTGAAACAACAAAAATCTTGTCATGTTTTCTATGTGCAACATTCACATTAATCATCATTGTGGTATCATTATTTTCCGTCTCATCTCATTCTTTTTATGTAAATAATTTTTTAAAATTATTTTTTGAACAAAAAATAATTTTTGTTCAAAAAATAATTTTAAATGTTTAATGTTTCCTAAAAATGTTGCATCTAGTCCAGCTCTGCGTATTGGTGAGTTTCAATTTTTATTATATGATTAATTGATAAGCTTTAAGAAGACAATATGTTAAGATTTTATGATTCATTAAAATAAAATGATACGTATTAGGACTTGAGAATAAATGTGTCTAAGTGTATGTGAATCTATACAATTATCATATATATTGGAGTTGTCACAAAATTTATCATAAGACAAAAATAATAATTGTCTAAGCAATGATTAAAAACAATAAAAGAGTGAGTGTGTATATACAAAATACGAAAGTTATTAATGATCTTGTGTTTGCTCCAAGTGTTAGAAAAATGATCCAAAATCTTGTATTGAAGACCGAATTTTCAGATTGTGTACATGTAGAGTGCAGATCTTCAAACTCAAAATGATTATAAAACAATGCTGCATTGTTCTACTTGCTCAGTAAAAATCATAAAATTCCAGCTAAAATCATAAAATGAAACATAGATTACTGATTTTATGATCATTTTGAGGTTCCTATAACTCTATGATCCTTTTACTAATTTAGTAAAGAAAGTTAAATGGAATAAACAAAAAAAGTTTACATGAATGATCAAATAAAAATCCCATACAGACAGACAGTACTATACTTTCTCATAATTACAAACTTTAAAATTACCAATGTCCATACTCCATAATATAATAATGTAGTATCATATTCTTACGACCGATTTGAAAAATGTTAAGAAATATAGGGCCAAACTACAATAACTAAAACAATTAGAAGGGAAAGTGTGTCGTTGTTTTTCACATCTCTCGTCTTCTTCTCGAGATCGGATCGTTTGTCCTCTCTCTGCGACTCTATCTCCGCACCGCGTTGTTGTTGGAGATTACACAAAGGGCTCTCAATTGCTGTTAACCAATCAGGTTCGTTAATCACAAAATCCAAAATTCAGTAGCTTTAAAGTTCTCTCTTCGATTGGATTCTTCAATTTGCCATGCATTCAAACGAAGTGGACAAAATCAGTTTCATCTCTTATTTCTGGGAATTTCTTGTTTCGTTAAAGTAAAAAGTAATAGTTTTTCTGAATTAACTTGGCCAATTTCTAAACTTTGGAAATGGTTTAACGGATTGACTTTAGATTTCGTTTCTATATGTTCTTAGTTTGCTGTTTTGTTCAGTTTATTGCTCCACACATTAAGTTAGATGTTGAATCTGTCCTTTGATTCACACAGGCAAGAGGTTCATTTGCATGTACTCTTCCAGTAAGGCTAATTCTCTAGCAGAAGAAGTTTCGAGATTGGACATTGACGAAGATATGAGCCCTGGAGGCAGCCAAAAAATGGAATGCAAGTGTGGCATGCCTCTCTGCATCTGTGTAGCTCCTTCTCAATCAACCAATACAAAAAACCCACCGGTAAAGGAGTGTTTTTTTTTAAGTTTCTTGTGTAAAGGAGTGTTTTTTTTTTTTTGCTCTTCTGTTCTGGATTGAATAAGAGGAGAGTTTCTTGCTTAGACTCTTATCACATAGGTTCCTTTCTTTTCAAATAATGCTTTTGGAACAGGCTCCTGTGGTTCTCCCTCAGACGGATCCTAAACCAAAGTCAGAGACTTCAGCAAAAAGTAAAGGTTCTACTTCCAGCAGAAATGCTAGGTATGTTCGGATTTAGTCGTAGTATCAAGGCAAATTTGTGCATAAGTTTACTCCATGAGCTCTAGACATTAGTGAAAGTTGCAAGTCTTGGCATTTTTTTCCTTTGGGATTTACTTGATCCATCTGCTTTTCCTGCAATTGTGTAGAAAAATTGCTTCTGGTCTTCTTTGTTTTGGCATCTGATTGATGATCTGAAGTTTCTTGGATTTGTACTCGCTGTTTTAGTATTTTTGCTGTTGAAAATCTCAGATCGGCTCTGAATCCAGGACTAGACATCCCTCAAAGAGACTATGAAGTCAATGGGGAGGTAAACACTTTACATCTCACTATAAGGATAATCATAGTTTCCTTGTGTAACAGATTTGTTCATTTATGTGTATGGAATCTGTTTGTGAAAAGGGATTAAGAGAAGCAATTAAGAACGGTGACACTGCTGGTGTGAAAAAGCTTCTCAAAGAGGTACTACTACTTAGTTGTCTAATTGAAAAACTGCGCTTCATTACCATAGCTTAGTGACCGAAACAATTGTGTAATTGCCAAAGAAAGACTAAAAATGTAAGAATTTGCAGGGCGTGGATGCAAATTACCTTGACAAGCAGGGAATGTCAGTGCTTCATTTGGTAATCTTCTCTCTTTCTCTCAGTCTCTCATTTCACCACTTGTGTGTTTGATCTGTTTGGTAAGTTCTTTCATATTGTTTCGCTTCTACAGACTGCCCTATTCAACAAAACTGATATTGCGTTGCTGTTAATGGAACATGGAGCAAGCCTTGAGCACAAAAATGCACAAGGTATCTTCTCATCCTTCAATCTTCATGATGTGTTTAATCAGTGACCCTGCGAAAACTGTTTTGACAAGAACAAGTTTAGTTGGTGATTCATATTGTTTTTCTTTTGGTGAGTTGTGAATACTTTTCTTTCACATGTGAACTGTTCTTGTTCTGGTCCAGGAGAAACACCACTCGATTGTGCTCCTGCAACACTTCAATACAAGATGCGGGAAAAGATGGAGAAGATGAAGTCAGCTTAATGTAAACCAAGGCAGAGGTTACAAAAACCTTGCTCAAAGCTTTTTTCCTTTCTTTTTTTCAGATAGGCAAAGGTCTGTAGAGGGCAAATCAAAAGGCCATGAATTTGCTTGTAAGACATCATGTTGAATCTTAGATTGCATTTCATGTGCAATTTGTTCATGTTATGTGCACTTTGAAAATCGTCGGTTACTTCCACTTTTACGTACAAATTTACCTTATCTTCCTCCTAAATCTTATCATTCATATAATTAACGAAGTTGTTGTAAGTTGGCAATCGTCAGCCGAAGATGTGTGTCGGTGGCTCATATAGCAACAAACTTGCAATAGTCAAAGCCTGTATTGGACACTGGTTGATTGTCTTCATGTGACACGTGAAGGGTGTAGATAAAATCGGTGTGAAACCTTATCTCTCATTTATTGGTTCACTTTCTACAAAATCTATCTCCAAGTTAAAACTACAACCACACTCAAAGATTACAATTAAGTTCCATCTTCTCTCTTTTCCTTCTGGTAGACTCATACTTGAACCATGTTTCTCTGCGTTTTCTTTTCTCTAGTGATTCTTGGTAGATTTCATTAACTCGTTCAAGCACCAGCTCGAAGAGGCGTAGCTTATTACGTTAGAGGATCATTCATGAATCCGAAAGAGATGCCTCTCGAGAAGGTGCTTGAACAAGTTGATGATAAATTTTGAGAACCAAGACAAAACGGGATGCTCATTTTTGAAAACCTGTTTTACTAGGCTCGGAAAAGGGAAACTTGGTACCTTGGTTGAACTCATTTATACACTTTAGTGATTATGAATGGATCTATAGTTATTAAATTCCTTAGGGTAACTACTTTAAGTTTGTGACTTTTAACTTTCATTTCTCACTTTATATTAAGCATGCTTAGATGTTGAATTTGTGTGGAGTCCTTGAATTCGCAAATTTGACCATCTTGACGGGTAGATATTTGTGTGCCTACATAATTGAGTTCTTCCTCTTATTCATTGAATATTCCATGATTTTGGTGGAAGTCAGTAGCTAATGAAGAAACCTTTTTTAAAGAAGACATGGAAGATGATGGCATGATTCATGAAGTTAGCATGGGAAATCAAGTCGTACTCTGCTTTAACAATGATAGGATTTGAGATTAATATGGAATCATTTGGATGGTGGAATGAATTTTCTGAAGTATAGAATTGATGATTCAAACACTTCACCTCCGGTATTTGTTTATTCGGATTGATGTGATGAAATTTGCAGAGATTAAATCCCTTATAGTCTTAAACATACACATTCATCCCTTACTTTTTTTTTTTATCGATTTTGTAATCAAAGTTTGAATCCTTGAACTAAAAAATATTTCATAAAAGAAAGAATAAAAACTTAGAAAGAATATTTCAAAAGATATTTCCTTAGAAAAGAAAGAATGATAGCAAATTCACCCGTACATTATACTCTCTCCGTTTTAAATTAGTTCTCTCCGTTTTCAATTAGTTGTCTAGGAAAATGTATATGTAATTATTTGGATGTATCTTGATGTATTTTGAGTTTAATATGTCCAAAAAACTGTAGATACAATTTCTCAGAATAACAACTAATTTGAAATGGAGAAAGTACATTCTTAGTAGTAAGATTAACTTTGCTTGATATTTTTGAACTTTAATATCATTACGATAGCCAATCAAATTGTTATATTAATTATTGACAATTTACAAACTGGACGATATCAAAAAAAATTTGATTATGTTTCAATTTTCTATGTTTAGTTTTTTTATGTTGTAGGTTGTCTCTTTTGGTAAATACGAGATCATCAACATGTAAAAAAACTGAAAAAACCCAGGTATACACCATAATGTTTTGGTTTGATTGAGTTTTTGTCGACAGTAGTGACATTATAAGGAGAACAATATATGTAAGTAGTATTACTGCTGTAAGACTATACAAACATAATGAAAAAAATCATGGTTTTAAATATATATTTTTCCATTCTAACATATTTTAACAGAAAAATCATTAATGACAAAACTGATCATTAGAATATAAATACAAAAAATTAACAAAAATTATAAAATACAACTTACCTGTTGGGTCAAGATCTAGTTCATTATATGATAAAACAAAAGTGTCACTTGTCCAACCATATTTTTGCTAAGTGGCTGATATTTTTAATAAGATAAAAAACTATCAAGTAATAATAGAAAATTAAGTAAACGCAAAAATATTGATTGAAAGAGTTTTAGATCGAACTCCACGATTACAGATGCTCTAAGAGCTCTATTAAGATAATCTTAAACAATGTAAAATAAGTGCACTAGCGAACAAGAAAAAATGTGAATTAATCATATGTATTTCTATTTTTCTTTTCTTTTGACAACCTCTCTAGTCCCGTGTAATAAGTGTATGAGGAGGCACTTGTAGTTTACTAAGAAAATGAATAGTAAAGTATGTTATATGTCTGGTTACTTCTTAAGTTCATGATGCATAGAAAATAAAATAAATTTCCTTTTTGTCGACTAGTTAGCCAGATTTATTTCAAGATCCTTTCTGCAATTTTGTTCAAGTTTCTCTCACCAACATTGTACTGTTCCGATACCCATTTATTGGGATGATTAATAAAATAATTTATTTACAAAATATAAAAAGAATATTCACTACAGTTATGGCAAAAAAAAATAACCAAAATCCGCATGCCTTTAAATACAAGTTACAAGTCCCAAATAGGCCAAACTCTCACTTAAGTAACGACATCGTTTTTGTCAACAATGCCTCGACTTCATTATCATCTTGCAGTCCAAGCCTTCCTTCTCCTTCTTCTCTTCTCTTCCATTGCTTCAGCAGCTATCGTAGAACATGTTTTCCAGGTATTTAATTACTATTATATATGCTGCTCTCGCTTTCTCTATTTTTGGTTCTCTCAAAGGACTGTAACTTCTATAAAGTTTACCAACCTTTCTTCACACAAACGCAATAACCGCATGTTCTTTCATCTTTCAAATTTCAACTATCCTATAAACCAAATTTAATATATGACTAACGGCGTCTCACAACAGGTCAAAAACGTAATGGTGAAACCGTTGTGCAAGGAGCAAATGATACCCACTGTTAACGGAAGTCTTCCCGGTCCAACGATAGACGTCAGAGAAGGAGACACTCTTGTGGTTCATGTCATTAACAACTCAACTTACAATGTAACCATCCACTGGTAATTAACTTATTGATCTCAATATGACTTCATCGAACCTTGATCTTTTTTTTGTGTGTTTGAGTTTAGTAAAAGCTGTTCGGTTATTAATATTATATAGGCATGGAGTGTTTCAATTAAAGACGTCATGGATGGACGGTACGAATATGATAACTCAGTGTCCGATTCAACCAAATAACAACTTTACATATCGATTCAATGTCACTGGACAAGAAGGTACGCTTTTATGGCACGCACATGTCGTTAACCTGCGAGCCACTCTTCACGGGGCTCTAATTATCCGTCCCCGATCCGACCGTCCTTACCCTTTTCCTAAACCCTACAAGGAAGTTCCTCTCATTCTTGGTACGCAAAAAAACAACAGCATTTGTCTTTCCTTTTTTTTTTTTTATTCTCAACTCGTTCCTTTAGTTACATATCATAGTTTTTTTTTTTTATTTCCAAATTCGTAATTTTGTTTTTCCCAATACCATCGTTAAAATGCTCTATACGATAGTTTAGCACTTGTTTATTTATTTAGTCATCGTCGAGGCCGTGCTTAGCGCGTATCAAGAGAGGCAACTGCCAGAGACCTCATATATTATGTATAGAATTTAAGGGTCTCAATGTTTACAATTAATTGGCTCAATGGTCAAATTTTTTTAATTATTTGTGACTTTCCTCTTATAATTGACTTTTTTTTTCCTTTTTTTCGACTAATTTTTTTTTGTTCAACTCTTATTTATTTGTATTGTGTTATAGTGGAAGTCACTTAGCATTTTATAGATTCTTAATACTTTATAAAGTTCTAGCTTTACAGTTCTATATAATAAATAAAATATATGTGCCCCGTGGATAAATATTCGTTTTAAACATATTATGATATATATTATTCAAATTGTTGATGAATGTGTCTGGTAATTGGTAAAATTGATTATGGAAGAACAATGGTGGAACACGGATGTGGGGCTTCTCAAGTTACGACCAGCTCCCCTTTCCGATTCTTACCTCATCAATGGCCTTGCCGGAGATTCATATCCTTGTTCGAAGAACAGTAATACTTATTCTTTGCTTAAATCAAAAGTTAATTAATTCTGCTCTTCATTTAAGGTCACCAAAAAGTTAAAAGAAAAAAATATTGTTTTTTGGATAGGGATGTTTACGCTCAAGGTGATACAAGGAAAAACGTACTTGCTAAGGATTATAAACACGGCGCTCAACACACACCTCTTCTTCAAAATAGCCAATCACAACGTGACAGTTGTAGCTGTCGATGCCGTCTACACGACGCCATATATCAGCGACGTGATGATCTTAACGCCGGGACAAACCATCGACGCACTTCTCACCGCCGACCAGCCCACCGGATTGTACTACATGGCCATCAGCCCTTACATTTCTGCACACCGGCAACCGTTCCCTGCTCAATCAACCACAGCCCTAATCATCTACGAGGGCGCCACGTCATCATCATCATCTCATGCATCGATACCTTCAATGCCTGAAATGAATGATATACAAACGGCTCATAGGTTCTCCTCGAACATCACTGGTCTAGCAGGTGGACCTCACTGGACCCCAGTGCCTCACCACGTGGACGAGAGGATGTTCATAACAATGGGGCTTGGCCTAGAAGCGTGCCCTACGGGCACTAAGTGTCCTGGAGAGTTAGGTCAACGATATGCTGGCTCTCTCAACAACCGCACTTTTGTGTATCCGGAAACAATTCCTTTGCAAGAAGCTTATTTTTACAACATCACTGGAATCTACAACGACGATTTTCCTGACCAGCCGCCGCTTAAATTTGACTACATAAATTTCAAAGTTAACACCGATCATGACTACAAGATGATGTTCCCGGAAAGAAAGACTAGCGTCAAGACACTAAGATTTAACTCCACGGTCGAGATTGTTGTGCAAAACACAGGGATCATCACCACCGAGAGCCATCCCATGCACCTTCATGGTTTCAACTTCTATGTGTTGGGTTATGGATTTGGTAACTATGATCCAACCCACGATGAAAGAAAGCTAAATTTAGTTAATCCGCAAATGCGCAATACTGTGGGTGTACCACCAGCTGGATGGGTTGTCCTCAGATTCATCGCCAGTAATCCTGGTAAGAGACATTCCTTCTACATAACCATATATTTATATGTATGTTAGGTTCATTTGAAATTTTGATAATTATACTTTTATGCAGGTGCATGGATGTTCCATTGTCACATGGATGCACATTTACCGTATGGAATTATAATGGTTTTCATAGTTCAAAATGGCCCGACTCCAGAAACGAGCTTGCTACCTCCGCCGTCAGATATTCCGCAATGCTCTTGGGATCCGAAGATCTACGACTCTCCTACTACCAACATTGATTTGTCTTACTAGTAGTAGTCATGTTTTTTCTTTTGTTTCTGTTGAACATGCATGCTACAGTTTTTTGTTTAAGAAAATTACAGCAAAAAGCTGGTGAAGGAAACCTACAACTGGTACTTAATTATACTTACTGATCATGAATTCATGATTATCTAAACAGTAACTTCAGCCACCCTATACACTCCTTTGAGTTTTTTTTTCTAGATATAACTTGCATTAAGTAGATATTGTTGGCCAGATATCTTATTCTAAATTATTGTTTTCTCAGAAGAAAAAAAGCCCAAAAAATATATATCGTGGGGCCGTAGGTAGTGGATAAAGTTAGTAATTCATTTTTTCTTTAAAAATTGAATCAATTAAATTTGTGGTCATTTTGGTGAAATCATATTGTTGTGTGCATGATATGTTCTAAAAAAGATTTATCTACAAACTATGAAACTACCACACAAATCATTTTTCCAAAAATACCACAAATATTATATTTCCAAGAATACCACACATGTTATTTTTCCAAAAATACCACAAAACTTATGTATATCATTTTCCCCAAAAAAAGATTATGTAAATAAAGTAAAGAGTAATTTTCAAATTACCATAAATATAAGTTTGTGTTTCAAAAGTCCTATAGCTATTATTTTCCAAAAAGACTTTGAGATTACTTTCAATTGATATGACAAGCCCTTAATTTGTATATTGAAGTAATCTATGCATTGCGGGGAATTACCATTGGTATACCCAAACATTGTTTTTTTAGGTAATAGTATACCCCATATGACATGTTTGACAATTGGTATACCCCAAGGGGTGGTTAATGACCCTTTTATCTTCTACGAACAAACAATAAACGAGCGACGCAATTACCAATTTACCCATGATGGTGAAGTCTACTGAAGACGTCAACTAAAGTAGACTTTACAACGCCTTAAGATCTTAAATTTAAATTATAAAATTAAAGAAAAATATTTAAACCAAAGAAATTATACATAAAAAAGACCTTGTTATTTGGATCTCTTAAAAATATTTTTGCTTGAAAATGTATTAGCCTAAGTACAGCAAAGGCAAAGCATGCCACAAACCTATAAATTTGGAGAGAAGTCTACTCATGAAGTCTACTCTCTTACGAAATCTTAAATTTTAATTTTAAAAATTTATAAAAAATATTTTGCTAACAAATTTTGTTAGTAATCTAAGTAAATACAATGTTCATATATAAAATACAAACTCATGAAAATGTATAAGTTTATAAGTTTCATGAGTATTTGGTCCATCAAGGATAGAGTTTAGGTTTGAAGTATAGGGCTTGGTAGTATAAGTTGTTAGGGTTTAGCCAAATATTTTTTGAAAACCAAGTTTATACGTTTTTTTTTTTTTTTTCACTGAATAGGGCCGTGTATTAATCAAAGCTCAAAAGAGAGCAAACCAGAGAAGTGGCAACAACAGGGCAGAAGAAAGGCCCAAAAAAACCATAGTCGTATAAAAAAGAGCATGCACAAACTCTTAACAGAAAACAGACGATAAGAAACAGAGTGATTATAATTAGCACTCTTAGATACCGTGAGAGGACATCGAGTCAGGTTACCCAGTTCCGTCGCTCATCTCGGCCCCGGGATCTGTTTCTCACCTGCAAAGAGGTACCGTAACCAGGTCGGTTCACCATTTGCAATGTAAGACGACAGACGTGCTTCAGAGGTTACACTTTTTGCTATTTCATAAGCTCCCATGTTGGCTTTCCTATCCTCGAAACTTAGATCCCAACCATTCTGGTTTGCTGTCATGTTAATCAGTCCTGCAATATGCCCAAAAAAAGCCGGCCATTGAGAAGGTTGGTGCAGAGCTTTTATAATCTCCATCGACGACGCTGCAAACGTAACGTTTTCACGTCTCAGATCTTTCATACTTTATACGTTATATAGTCTTTTTTGGTTCATATATGTGTTAATTAAAAAGTAATTTGTGTATATTCAACTAAAACTATTTTATTCCATAAATTTTGTGTGTAAAACATTCGATTTAAGGTTTAGGGTATGGAAGGCTTCTTCGGTAGACGGCACCTGTAGACTTCACAAAGAAGTTTACATAACCGGAATTTAATTGAGCGGGAAATTAAAAATATTTAGGCGAATGAGCGGGAACCAGAATATACCAAAATAATTTTTTCGGTAATTGAATAATTTAACCGGTTTAGGAGAATTCTTTCAAAGATTTCGTGTGTAGACCAAACATTTAACCAAACCGGATAATTTGTTTGGCTTAACCAAAATTTAACCAACTCTAATTTTAACCTAACCAAATTTTTGACTCCATATAAATACAAATTTTTCTCTTTTTCCCATAATTTTGCAACCTTCTCTCTCTCTAAAACACGCGACCCTCTCTCTCTCCACAAATCTAGATCTGAGCTGCAACAAATTTTCCGATGAGTCTCCGCCGTTTTCTATTGCATGAACAGAGACCTTCTCCTCTGAAGCTAAGGCGGCGTGTTCTCTCCACCTTTCTGAATTTCAGGCGAGAATCTCCGCCGTTTTCTCTTGCTTGTGTGTTCATGTTGGAATTCCCATGCGAAATGAACCCGTGGAGAAGGAGAGAGTAGATCGAGGTAATACAGGCTGTGGAGCAACATAATCTCTCTCGTCTGTTCTCGGAGCTCCATCTTTCACCGTGGGTACGAGTTTTCTTCTCTGTTTATTATCATCAACCCTATCGTATATACTAAAGATAAATATACTCTCTGGTATTTTCCATGGAAAATCGCAGGCACGAGTTTGATGAAGTAGATGAGTAGACAAAGATAAGATTTGGTGGGCTGATTGAAAGTTAAGATCGTTTTTCTTATTAAATTGGTTGCTTTTCTACTTCTTTGTTTGGTTTCCATGTTGCAGATTGCTTAGATTTTGTTTGTGTTTAAGATCTAGTTTTACAAAGACATGTTTGTTGATGCATTTTTTGTGTGTGTGATTTTGATGAGCAGAGCGAGTGATAAGTGCCAAAGAGAGAAACGGAAGATCATCAGTGGAGATAATTTGCTTTGGGCAGTGTCCACTTTAGGTCTACCTGACGAGATATAGAGAGGTATGCTCTGGTTTCTGCATATTCTAAGATAGAGAAACAAAAGATACAAATTTATTGAATTTCACTCACTAACTCTGTTTGTTCCTTTTCTTTTTCATCTTCTACTACGTTAGCTGAAAAATCACAGATGGAGGTCAGCGCTTCTACTCTATTTTTTTTCTTGTTCATTTCTTATGCTTGTAAATATGTTGGTGGTTTCCAAGAATTATCTATTGTATCAAAGCGATTATCGTACTTGAATTGGAATGGTTTTTACTTGTTTTGTTCCAATCGCCAATTTGATTCCAGTGATGTGCTTAGTGTTTAAAGCTAAGTGATGTGCTTGTTCGGTTTGCATATGGTATGTTTTCGTTGATTTTGTCTTTGTGAAATGAAACCTTATTATGTGTATTCTCATGTTTTATTTCATTTTTTTTTCGTTTGGCAGGCCACACCAAGAATAAGAATGCTTCATGTTTTTGGATGCTTGTTGATTCTGGAAAAACCAAAAATCAATCCCAAGACTACTTCGAATAGCAGAGATGGTAAGCTTAACTGAGAAACTGTTTTGTTTGTATACTTTTTCGTGTATCAAGACTACTTCGAATAAGCGTTTTGATTGATTATGGACTTTTTTTTTAAGTGTTTTTCTCTATAAGGTTTTGATGCTTGAGTTTCTATGGTTTGTTTTGTTGTTTGATTTACCAAGTTTCTTAGTGCTTCATGTTTGTTATTATTTGAATTGAGATTGAGATTGAGATTATGCTGTTGTGTTCATGTTTTGCTGCTTGATTAGTTTTGGTTTTGTAATGGAAATTATGTTAGATTCTGCCAATATCTCAGTAGCAAACTTGATTAGTTTCTCTAGCTTTATCTTTATCGCTTAGGCCATAAATGAGACCTTATGAGATGCATTTTGTAATTGAATTATGGAGAAAAGTTTGATTTTGTGGCCAAAAATCACAATAAAAGTAACCAATCGAATTTATATTGAAATGTGTATTTTATTTGGGTTCGTTTCAAGAGCGTAAAACCTTTAAAACTAGGTTTGGTTTGTGGAACAGTCTGCTTCACTGTGGTTGAGGTTTGGTTTTATGAGGATTCAGATCTCTTGCTAATAGATGATTGAAATATGTATGATCATGTATAATATATCCTTGGTTCTTGTACAATATATAATGATTTAAGCTTTGAATAAATTGTCTTAATCATGTTTTGTGTGTGTTCTTACTGTTATGAGTCTTACTCTTTTGTCATAATGTCGCTCAGGTTATCTACGATTTGGCTTGAAAATCAAGAGTAGGTGATAGTAGTTGCAGGCTCGGTTCCTGCCAACTGTGGCATGGCTTCTAACACAGAGAAATCACTTGATCGAGCCAAGTCACGCTTAGTTGTAGAAACAAGCTTAAAAATTTGCATTTGTACTATGGTTGATGTATAGTTGTATTGGTTGTACCCTCTTTAGTTTGTAAGCAGATATAGCAATTTGTACCCTCCACATTTGAGTTGTATACAAAAGAAAAGTTCATCTACAATCAATCCAAAGAACTACTTAGTCATGAAATCCTAATAGGGCTAGAGATGACAAAATCTCAGAAGTGAAGGCTATTTTTGTGCGATTAAGAAGACTATGTTTGTGCATTTGACAGACAAATCTACAAGTTATGTGAAACATAGCATTTGATAATGGGTATATGATAACTCTAAAAACTCTTCTTTCTTGTCCCACTTATTATTATTTTGTGTCCATTTGAACAAGCTTACTAATGTACATGACATAATTAATCTTAATAAGGAGATGACATAATCCATCTTAAGAAGGAGAAGGTATAACACATTAATAATCAAAACAAGGAGAACACATTCTCCCTCATCATAATCAATTTCAAACATTCACGATCCTCGCCCATTTTCCATAAACAATAGCACACCATTTTCTGCATAAAAAGATTAAGACACAACACATTAGTAGTCAAAACGAGTAAGCAAACTTCAATAATAAGAAGTCTACTATAATTATCACCTAGTATCCAAGAAAGACAAGAAATTTGATTCTCTTCAAAATATAATGATTAACCACGTCAAAATGATACACAAGCAAGTAAGCAGATTAACACAACTTATTGTCAAAGAATTTTTTAAAATTAGTTAATCATAACGCACAAATATCGAATTTAAAATACACTTACAAAGTAAACTTCGCCGTGAAGTCTACTACATTTCACCTAAACTCCACCAAAAACTAAAAATTTGATTCCCTTCAAAATATACTGATTAAGCAAGCCAAATTGTTACACAGGCAAATAGACAGATAAAAACAACTTATTGTCGAAGAAAATCTTATAAATTAGTTATTCATATTGCACAAACACCTAATTTACAATATAATAACAAAGTAGACGTCATGTAGAAATCTACTTGTAGACTTCACCAGGAAGTCAACTTTAGGGGTACACCAACTGCAAGAATATTTTGTGAAGTCTACAAAGGAAGTCAACAATTCGAGGGGTATACTTTTGCAATTGACCAAATCACGACTTTTTGAAGTAGACTTCTTTTATAAAAGTAGACTTCAGGCTGAAGTCAACAATGACAAGTAGACTTCAATAAGAAGTCAACTACGAAAAGTAGACGTCATATTGAAGTCTACTACCAAAAGTAGACTTCGTAAAACAACGTTTGCAGTTGGTGTACCCCGAGTTACTATTCATTCGTTGACCAGTTGACTTCTTTTTGCAGAAGTAGACTTCTCCATGAAGTCTACTCCGAAAGTAGACTTCAAAGAAGTCTACGCGTCAAAGTAGACTTCGCGGGGAAGTCTACAGTCTAAAAAAGAAGTCTACATCAAAAAGTCGTGATTTGGTCAATTGCAAAAGTATACCCCTGTCGCGTAGACTTCATGTGTAGACTTCAGAACCGAAAGTCGTCGTCTGGTCAATTGCAAAAGTATACCCCTCCCGAAGAATAGACTTCTTTGTGAAGTCTACACATGGGGTCCACCTTTTTTTGTTGTCAAAGGATTAATGTAGACTTCTCCAAGAAGTCTACTTCTCCAAAATTTTAAAAAGTTGTTTGCAGTTAGTGTACCCCACGTTGACATGTTGACTTCTTAGTGAAGTCTACATCGCGCAGGAGATCTGAAATTCACGAAAAACGAACGGAAAATCACCTTGATGAGCTGTTTGGTTGCGTCGACGGCGGATTGGTTCGATTTAAACCTTCAGCAGAGAAGCCCAGCTGTTGCCGTGAGCTTGGTGACCACAAATGGCATCATACAAGAACTTATATTTTTGAGAGATGGATTATAGAGTTTTTGTGATGAAATTGGAGAGAATAAGTAAGAGAAGAAGGTTAGAAGAGAATATAGTGTGATTTTGGTGGTGTAAAAGGGAAGAAGAAGCTTTAAAAAGCTTGAATATGGTTGAAAATGGTTGTTGGGTGAATTGAATTTGATGGCATTTTCGTGAATAAGTGTAGGAGATGAGGTTGGTTTGGACATTATTATTTTCTTAAAAAAATGAAAAATAGAAAAACTGATGGCATTTTGGTAGATATGATGAGAGGGTAAGGATGATATAGAGAAAAAAGTGTAAATATTAGAGGGGTATACCAAAAACATTGACCACAAATTGGGGTCTACTTTTGCAAACACCCCATGCATTGTCGTCAAAGGCGAAGTAAACCTCTTAAATTACGTAATGAGCATGCTAGTTACGTTAATTACGTTATTGTCATTAAATTCCATTAATTAAAAAGGCTTATTATTGGCAACAGGTTTACGCCCTTGCATAGTTGCATTTCTGTAATATAGAATTTAATTTAATATGAGATGTAATATTTTCTTGAGAGTAAGGAGACGTACGTTTATTCGGGCAACGAGTCATAAGGGAATTCGAGCTACCTACGTTTATTTGAACAATCATTCCTTAAATCATTTTACCGCTTTTGTAATTGACAAGAAAGGCAAATATAGCACTACACGTCGTCATATTCATACACGCTTTACTGTTATATATAGACGTATAGACGTGACACACTATATTTATTTAACCCTTCAAACATATACAACACAAAAAACGCAAGAAAGCTCTTTCCATGGCCAGTTCAAGCTCTTTTCTCCCTCCTCTTTGTGAAAGGATCTCATACAAAAGCTATGTTCTAAGAGCTTTGAATCTCACTATTATCGGTCTTCTTTTTTCTCTTCTCTTGTACAGAATTCTACATATGAACCAAAACGATATCGCTTGGGTCATGGCTTTCCTCTGTGAATCTTGTTTCTCTTTCATGTGGCTGCTTGTTACCAACGTAACATGGAGTCCTGCTGAACATAAACCTTATCCAGATAGACTTGATGAAAGGTGCCATTTAGAGTCAAATTATATATACAATCTTACACCTAGCTCTTTAGTTAAATAGCATATGTTCTTTATAAATTTGTAAAGTCATAGCAAGCTGCTTCCTCGCTCTTAGTCTATTTCTCACGAAATACTATTCATTCGTATGTTTTAATTCTGTAGTATATTTCGAAAATGATCTTTGTATAACTGTTGTTTGATTTCAGGGTTCATGACCTTCCTTCCTTAGATATGTTTGTATCCACGGCGGATCCGGTCAGGGAGCCACCGATTATTGTTGTGAACACCGTGCTTTCGCTGTTAGCTGTCAACTATCCGCCGAATAAACTAGCTTGCTATGTGTCGGACGATGGATGCTCACCTCTCACTTACTTCTCTCTCAAGGAAGCTTTCAAGTTCGCCAAAATTTGGGTTCCTTTCTGCAAGAAATACAACGTTGGAGTTAGAGCTCCATTTAAATATTTCTTGAGCCCTGTAGTCTCATCAGAGGATTCTGAATTCAGTAACGATTGGAACATGATGAAGGTAACAAATTCAATTGTTCATTTTTAGGGTTTTTAGTTTGTGTTTATGATAACAAATCAAACTATCATTACTATACTTTCAAAAGAGAGACAAAAGACAACAGCGTAGTTTCTTTGTTTAATCACACCCAACTAAAGAACTTTAAAATAAACATAAAAATAATACATGCAAAAAGAAACAGTTAGCTTTCCGAGTTTGTTTTTACAACTGAAAATTTTGAGAAATATCATTTTAATACTGCTTTTCCTTGTGACATTGATTTAAGCAAAAATTTCCCCATGGAAATGGAAAAACCTTTGTATTTCTACAAAAGGTTTTTAAAATATAGGTTGCAGAAAAGAAAAAAATTATTCCATGTGACAGTTAAGTGAAAAGTAAAATCAGATTAATAACATTTTGATATTTATTATTGCCATTTACTTCATTTGTTTTGCCTGATTACCATTTACCTAGTTGACCTAATTGACTCAAATCTATAACCACACATTCTGATTAATTTTTTCATGCATGTCACCGAGTGTGTCTTTTTTTTTTTTAAACTGTTGGTTTATTAATATATAGAGGGAGTACGAGAATTTAAGCCAGAAAGTGGAAGATGCCACCGGAGATTCCCATTGGTTTGATGCAGACGATGATTTTGAAGCTTTCTCAAACACAAAACCAACCGATCATTCAACTATTGTTAAGGTATTTCCTCAATTTACCAAAGCTATTTTTATATCTCTAACTATTGTTATTCACATTCAAAAAGGGTCACCTATAACAAGTATATGAATTTTTGTTACGTTATATATCATATTGCACTTTTCACATGTTTATGTGAAGGTGATATGGGAGAACAAGGGTGGTGTAGGAAACGAGCAAGAGGTCCCTCCTTTTGTATACATTTCAAGAGAGAAGCAACCAAGTTATGTTCACCATTATAAAGCCGGCGCCATGAACTTTCTGGTCAACTAACTTTCTCACACACATCTCTTCCTGATGAAATGGCTTGATATTTTAAAATGTGATATAGATATATGATCATTAGCCTATGAATGATCAATTATTTTGATAACTGAGACATCATATATGACAAGCCATTTCGATGCAAAAAAATAATATACTCCCTATATCCCATAATCTAAGCAGTTTTGGATATATTACACATATTAAGATTTTTTTATACTTTTTATGTTTCTTAGGATAAATTATTAATATACTAATTAAAATAAGAAGAAAAATAGCAAAAGTGGAATTAATGTATAGAAACTTACATTTTCATTTTTGCTTTTGCATTTTTTAAACTAAAATAATATTTCTTTTGTATTAAATTCTCAAAACTGCTTATATTGTGAGACAATAATTTTCTGAAACTGCTTACATTATAGGAGAGGGATAAGACAAGCCATATTCATTAGCCTATGAATGATTGTAGATCTTAGCTTTTGTTGTTATTATACTAGTTATATTTTAATTAGCTTATGATAATCAACCAGGTAAGAGTGTCGGGGTTGATGACAAATGCGCCGTACATGCTGGATGTCGACTGTGACATGTATGCAACTGATGCAGATGCGGTGCGAAAAGCAATGTGCATATTTTTGGAGGAATCAATGAACCCAAATCATTGTGCTTTTGTTCAATATGTGTGTGACTCTAAGGCTGAAGGATTTAACCTCTTGCAATCGGTGCGATTTATTCCTTGCATATGAATTATAGTTTTGATTAATTTTTTATGTTATTCATCAAACAATATACTTAAGCTTTGCTTTTTGATATCTTCAATTTTTGGTAATTAGTTTTTGGAACGAGGAGTTGCGGGAATCCAGGGATCGGTTTATACAGGGTCCGGATGCTTCCACACCAGAAGAGTTATGTACGGCTTATATCCGGACGATGTAGAAGACAATGGAAGTCTTTCTTCAGTTGCTACAAGTAAGTACTACTAGCAAATTCATAAATGATTGTTGTTATATCATAATGTCATATATTTCTTCAAAATATATTTAAAGCAAAGTTTCATTCAGTTATTTTGTAAACCAACTATATCATTCATGTCTTATGCTGTTATGCTATTAAGGGAAACTTTCCGCAGAGAAGACTTTAGCGGAAATGTTTGGAATTTCCAAAGAGTTAGTGAAATCGGCGGCCAGAGCATTGCAAAGAAAAGCAAATCCTCAAAACAACTTTACAAACTCCATAGAAGCGGCCACAGAAGTTGGAAATATTCATTATGAATATCAAACTAGTTGGGGCAAAACGGTAACTACATTCTAAATTTAATCATTGATAGTCAACATTATTTTACATAATAATAACAATAAGTTTGGGCGTTTGGTCCATAATGATCATTTTTATGATATAAATCATGCAGATCGGTTGGTTATACGATTCAATTTTAGAGGATGTGAACACGTGTATCGCAATACATTCGAGAGGATGGACTAGCTCACTCATATCTTCGGATCCACCATCGTTTAAAGGTTGTATGCCGCCTATAGGACCGGAGGCGATGCTCCAGAAGCAGCGATTTTCGACGGGCGCGCTCGAAATCTTCTTCAACAAACAAAGTCCATTGATTGGAATGTTTCAACAAAAAATAAGATTACGACAGTGGCTTGTTTATCTCTCCATTACCATGTCGAGTTTAGGTTCACTACCTATGCTCTTTTATTGTCTCTTGCCCGCTTATTGCTTACTCCACGACTCTACCTTATTTCCCAAGGTGACTCTCTTTCTCTTAATTCATATCATAGCTTTGATATAAACATAGTTATATTTATTATCATATATAAGTGAAATAACTAATGTTATAATGTTTTTTGTGTGTTGTTTTAGGGACTTTGGTTAGGTATAAATCTCACATTTGTGGGGATGCATTGTATTTACACTCTATGGAAATTTATGCGGCCTGGTTTGTCCGTGGATTTTTGGTATCCCAGCTTTTGTGGTTCGTTATTTAGCATCTTTGATATCACACTCAAGCTTCTTGGAATCTCAAAAACCGTGTTTGTAGTCACCAAAAAGACCGTGCCTGCTACTAAGTTAGGATCCAAAGACGGACCACCTCAACGGGGAGATGATAGTCAAGTCGATGACACGCTTTATTTACTGCCCGCCACATTTATTTTGTTGGTCAATGTAGCCGCTCTAGCGGATTATTTGGTGGGCCAACAACTATGGAGTCATAGTGACCAAAGAGGTGGTTCGGGTTTGGCAGAAGCTTCTGGATGTACTTTTGTGGCTATGTTGTTCCTACCAGTTCTCAAGGGTTTGTTTGATAAGAAAAATTATGGTGTTACATCGTCTACTTTTTCTATAGCTGCCTTTTTAGCAGCTTTATTTGTGGTTTTCTCTATCGGAAATTAGTAGTGTGATGATATGGGTTTGTTATGCAACTAAATTAAATTTATCTTGACATGTAATTTTTTTATTTTTTTTTGTTATCATTTGTGGGTCATAACGGGCCGGCCCACAAACCCATAATCCTCCCAATGATGAAATTAACCCCACATGGGGGAAGGTGGAGTCGAACTCCAGACGAGATGGATGCAGAGGTGACTACCACTGGGCCACTTGCTCCTCTCTCTTGACTATGTAATTTGTGTTCTTAAAAAAATTGTATATGTAGTAGTCTTTGCATGAAAAAAAAAAAGGTTTTTCCAAACTATTTAACTATTAAGACTGTGATACAAGTTTAAACTGTGTAATACAAAAGAAAATTATTCTTACACAAATAGTTTGAAGATTCCAAAAGTATTTAGAAAAATGCACTCAAAATATTTTAAAATACGTCCGTAGGAATCGAATCAAAAGGGTTTGTTGGTTTGTTGGCACTATAAATATGAAAGGACGCGTGCTAGCCGCTCCTAAAGCACGTGACCGCCGCTTTAAGCCTCTCTCTCTCTCTCTCTCTCTCTCTCTCTCTCTGCTTCACTCGATGGCTCCTTCTGCGCAGTCGCCTCTTCTTACAAGGTTAACAAATGAATCTCCTGATCTGAGTATCTCGTGTTCGCTGTCGTTTTTATGTTTTTCTTTGGTTTTTGGTGACATGCATTGCAATTTTAAAACAGTGAAGGAGATGAAAAATACGCGAATGTGAAATGGGAAGAGCTTGGATTCGCTCTGACTCCGACAGATTATATGTATGTGGCGAAATGCAAACAAGGAGAGAGTTTTTCACAAGGGAAGGTTGTTCCTCTATGGTGACATTTCAGTTAGTCCTTGCTCTCCGATTCTCAACTATGGCCAGGTTTTGTTTCCTTCATTCTCCTTATAATCGCTTAATAA
>CACVBM020001166.1:0-91757 GCA_902728155.2 Microthlaspi erraticum
CAGCTAAAGGCACAAGCCTAACAGAAGCTCTTACAGTGGATCGACATGCTAGCTCAGCAAAATTTCTAAGGTAACCAAGCAATCTAGAGTTAACCTCACCCTTAATCAATCTTAATTACTCTTGTCAAGGGGGTTGGCATACATGTCGACAGTTCCTTGCTTGATTTTCAATAGATTTGTCTAATCTTTAAAGAGTTCTCCTCTCTCTCCCATCCCAAATGGTAAGTAATGTTTATGAGAAAAAGCTCAAAGAGCACAAGGAAAACAAGTAAGCATGAGGAATGCATATGTCTGTACCTTCATGTCTTATGGAATACCTTAGTCAAACAAGGAACAAGCTAAAGACTTATCCTGTGGTTGAAAGAAGGGTCAATAGAAAAAATAAAATGATACCCTAGAAAAGTAGGGAGAAATTGACCTTTCAAAGTTCTGATGTGAGAAAGAGAGAGGAAAAGAACTCATTGCACTTAAAGACAATCTTGGAGAGGATCAAGTGGGTAAGAACAAGTTCAATTGATCGATGTCCCCTTGATAAAGAATTCACGCTTTAAATTTATGCAAGAGGTTAGCAATAGAGAGTTTGGATTGCTGGATGAGACTAGTTGGGTTGGTATTGTTCGCTAAACTTGCAGGGTGTATGTGAAGCTAACCTTATGTTGTCTATGTTCATAGTGGAATACAGGAAAGGAACCTTTCACAGGATATTCAAAAGAGCAAGGGAGTTCCACGTTTTCAAACCTCTTTCACGGATTTAGATTCTTTTTGCTTGAGGACAAGCAAAGATCTAAGTCTGGGGGAGTTGATATACCTCTAATTTACCCACTTTTTATACTGTTTTAGCATTGTTTTCTAATGGTTTTTGGCAGGTTTTCTATCTAAAAAGGTAGTTTTACTGTGTTTATAGTGTCTAGAGTCTAAACAGGTGAAATGATGCATTTTGGAGCAAAACCATAGGATTTGCACTTCAAGCAGCTCCATGCACAAGCACCAACTTTAAGAGGGCCCAGAAAAAGATCTACTCAATGGATTTCATCAAGACCAGTTCCCTGCGTGCTCTGATTGAGTTAACTTTCCAACGCAACTGGAACGGCCTAATTTGGATGAGTAGAAAAGGAGTTATAACCAAAAGAGTGAAGACTGTCCAGACGGCTCTATCGAGAATCAGCGCCCAACCGCGCAGTCCGGCTGGCCGAGGAACGATGTTCCGCGCTCGGCCAAAGTCATCCGTCCGACTGAAGTCTCGGCCAAAGTTCCAAACCACCGGCCGATCACGCAACGCGACCCGGGAAACATTGCCCGCGGTCGGCCAAGCCAAACGCTCACGCCACGCCGCGCACGACCAAGCGCGCGAGCCGGGAAACAAGCCTCGCGGCCGCGCAACCCGTTCGCGTACCACGGCCGATGCATCCGTCCGAGCCGGGAAAGAACGTCCCACGTCCGGCCGAGAAACCATCGGCCAAATCTCAATCCGTCGACCACGCCGGCCGACCGTGAATCCATCCGGCCACGACCGTTCCGACTCGCCCACGACCCGATTCCGGCCGATCGTCCCGCACGACCGTCCCAACGCCGCGGTCGACCCGAAGCCCTTTTTGAAGCCCAAATTCATATTTTCAAGCCCGGCTTAACCCTAAGCCGCCTCTAGAAAGACCTAGCACTATATATATGGATTTTTAGCCTCTTGTGAAAGAGAGCCGCCCTTGTATTTCGATTTCATACTTTGTTTTATTGCAATCATGTTTTCTTCATCTCTTTGTGTTTTTGCTTTGATTATGTCTGAGTAATTCACTAGTTAGGTTGTGAGATCTATCAAAGAGTTCATGGTTTGATAGGTTGTTAGAAGTCACATAGGGTTTATCATATCGCATCTTCGCCTCTGCTTGAATTCATTGCTGCTTGCTTTTCTGATCAACTAGCATCAGATCTTAGGTTTCATATACTGATGCGGCATCTATGGGATGAGTACAAGTAATAATTCCCTAAGACAACTAGTGTTGCAAGTGCACAACATATAATTGTAGTATTTAGGGGTCGAACCACAAGGGATTGGATTTCACACATTACATAATCATAGAGTTTAAATGACTAAGCTAAATCAAAAGATGCAAGGGTTTGTGTTTGTTTAGAACACGCAAAAGAAATAACAATGCAATTCTATACAAGCAACATTATTGAACTATTGAAAACTCTTTTGAAAACATGAGCCAAGTCGATTGAAAAGTTTGTTAAAATCCGATTCTTTTGAACTCAAAACACTAAGGAAGGATTATTCCACTTTCGTGGTTCCAATCCCCTATGTCTCTTAAACCAATGGGCTCAGCTTTCGTTGGTCATTGTAGAGTGAGACATGCATTACATCCAAGTAATGATTGTTCACAAAACTCTTTAGGTCTACTTTCGTAGCCTAAAACGATTTGCCCATCAAATATTGTGTCCGGAGATATAACAAGCTTTTGGAGAGTATATCAACCTAAAATCAAGTCACTAGTTAGCTACTCTAGCAACAAGCATTAAGCATAAATAAAGATGGAGAACCATAGGGTTTCCCCTTTTAACAATCGATTTTCGATGGCCATTATATCACGTCCTCATTGGAAGGATCCATAATTCAACAATGAGTCTTAGATAGTAGATGAAGTCTCATGAATCCTTAGAGAGAGAGGCGGCGGAATATAGACTAAACCACGCCTCACCCTTAGGGAGAAATCTCTACTTCTAGACTATATAAATTGAAACATGCAAGCTATATACAAATGCAAAAGAAGAAAAGAAAGAAGAAGGAGACCACCTAAGTGGCTCCGAACTTTATTGAATAAGTGTTTCTTGTTATGCGGCTGGTGATTCTTATTACAAGAGGCTAAAAGCAAGTATATATAGGTAGAGAGCGGGTCTAGGTCGGCAAAGTTGAGCGCGCGCAGAAGAGGAAAGTTTCCATTTCTCTTTAGCCGCTTGAGCTTGCTCTCCAAGTTCTTGAATGGGCCGCGTTCAGGCCAATGGAAGCTTCTGGATTGAGTTATGCTAGTGTCAAGATGAGCCAAGGCCTTGGGCGCGGTATCTCGGGCCTCTTGATCCATCAAAGTCTCCATGGGCTCTACTTAGGCGCTCGTCGGACATGTCTTGGTAGAAAATAAGTTCCGGTCCAACGAGTGATCCAAATGACCTCTTTCCACTTCGCCGCGGGTCATGACTCAAATATCTATCTTTCCATATAAGAATCATGACTTTTGGACGTCGGGAAGGCATGAATATGCGGTCGTACTTCGGATGCTCCGGTTTGGTCTTTAGCGAGAAATGTAGATTTTGGTGCTCTAGACTTGGGAACTTGGTGATTTGACTCTTTTTGCTCCATTTTGACTCTTCTTTGCTATTTTGACCTGAATGATGCTCAAAACCAGAATATACAAGAAAACTACCTCTTGGGCATAAAAACCACATTATTTGTATTAAAAACATAGTGAAAACCTTGATAAAAACATGAAAGATATGGGTATATCAACTCCCCCAGACTTAGCCTTTTGCTTGTCCCCAAGCAAACTAAGAGAGGAAGAGAGGTTTGAAAACGCAAGAACTCTCAAATCATTAGGAAATCCGGGTTGGCTTGGTTTTAGTAATCCACATGAAAGTAGTAAAGGCAAATATTTGAATTAAGAACAAGAGTACATACCATGAGTTTTGCGATTTTTCCAAGGCGGCCCACCTCTCTTTGGACAATCCAATTCACCCTCCTTGACTCCTTTCATTTCTAAAGGTGTGGTCTCAACTAGGGAGTATCGATCAGCCGGCTTTAGACTCTTACTCATCCCCTTGTTTTGGCACTTGTCTTTTTACTCCATGTTTCTCCTCTCTCTCTTCTCACTTCTTTGAGTTGACTCATCCCTTTTTTAGGGTAGCGAAGTATTTTTTTATTCAACTCCTTCTCTTTATTATAGAGGTTTTGCTTGGATCTTCCACAGACGCGAGTATTGATGGTGTTTGCCACCGAATCCCCGGTTGCTTGGATTCATAGGCCTTCCATAGACGCGAGTATTGATGGTGTTTGCCACCGAATCCCCGGTTACTTGGACCTTACGCTTTTTCTTTAAATTTGAAGGGGAGAGAGAGGGAAGCACGAACTCACTAAGACTTTTTCATTTGATGGAGAGGATGAGGAATCATGCCATTTGTATGCCAAGCCCCTAGCTGAGAAGATTAAGTTCATTAAGGGCGGAGTCAAGAGTGGATCCTTCTCAAGTCCTTGGAGGTGTGGGCGTTTTTGGTAGATCGATCAACTCATAGTGTCCCTGTGGTAAGATGTATTGCCAAGACTGCTTCAATGGTCACTTAAACGTTAGCACAACAATGGTTAGATCCAAGATAAGGTCATAATCCTTTGACAAAATTTTGACTCAATAAAACGACTCAATGAAATTCAAAAAGAACAAACTTGTTAGTAATCCCCCCAGACTTAACTTGCACCGTCTCGGTGTAAGAAAAATCCAATTAAGAGAGGTAATGATAAATATAGAATGGAAAAGTTAGAGTTTGTAGAAAATTGTACCCAAATTTTTGGCCTTTGATGTGAAGATCGGTTGTGCTTGGTTGCTTCCAGGAATGAACTGACTGGTGCAAACATCATAGCTGTTGGATTTGGTTGGATGAATGTGACAATTCTCCCTTGGTTTTCTGTTTTTCGCCTTTTTGGCCGAGACTGGTCCGTTTTGGTCGACCGGATGGTGATGGTATGGACTACAGCTCGAACCGTGAAGATTTCCTCGACCTATCTTGAAATTTCGTCGACCAATATTGTATAATATGGCGACTGGTGAAGTTTGGGGTCGTTTGAACGAGTGGTTTGAGATCTCCTTTGAAAAATTTTCAAATTGGCTCCGGGAACGTCTTCCTTCGGTCTTCTCCAATTCTGCTCGTTCCAATCGGATTTTCTTCTTTAGATGCGATGTGGATGCTTGATTGAGGTGATTTGAGCCGGTGGCCGCGGTAAATGCCGTGATTTGGATTGTCGGCCATTTTACTTGCTCGCGATCGGCCAAATTTCACTCCATCGGCCATCTCTTGAATTGTAAGGAATTCATTGTACTGAAATGAATTTCATCGACCAACCTTATGTTTTGTGGCTCCTTGTGAAGTTTGAGGCGATTTGAACGTGTGGATTCGGAGATCTTTCGTGTGCGCGCCAATGGCTCGTGATGTGATTCCTTTGGCCATCTGTATTCTGTTCGATCGTCTCCTTCCTTTCTTCTTCCTTGGTGTTTTTTGGACTCCAGAGGATCAGTTTCCACCGGTGTTCGCGCCTTCTTGAGGTTTTGAGTTCGTCGGCCATTCTATGCATCGCCGTCGGCCGTATTGAGCTTCCTTCGTCTATCTCACGTAGCAGGCACTTTTTCTCGTCCTATCTTTTGGATTTGCCGACCAAAATGATGTTTTGAGGTCGCCTGTGAAGTTTGGTGGACTTCGGTCGTGCCGTTTGGGAGATGGTCGAGCATTGTCGCTTGGTTCGTCGATTCTGGCCGAGAGAGTGGTTGTGATGTGATATCTCCTTTTTACTCGGGCCAATTGAGTTCTGCTTCGACCGAACTGTTTTTCTATCCCTCCTGGATTGAATTGTGGTTGGATTTCCCTCATCTCTCATGTTTGGCATGTAAATCCTCCTTTGGCCGGTTGTGGCTCCTTTGCGCGCCATGTTTGTATGATATTTTGAACCGGTTTCCTGTCATGTTTTATATCTGAAAAACACTAGTAACTTTTGTTAAACTCTGTCAATGATTGAGTTGTTCAAAATAGTTTGAACTTCCCAATCAAAGACTTGATCGTGAAACCATATGTACTTGGATCTTGATCAGAAATCCAAGTAGTGTGTATGGTTTAATTTGATAGAAATAGTGTTTAAAAGAAATGACATAAGAATGGAAGTGATACTTACCTTTGCCTTGTGCAATAGTGTTCCAATGGCCGGATTTTATTGTGCCGCGGCCCTTCTTGGATTCTTTGCTTCTTGAAACATGGGTGGGACTTGGGTGGGACTCAAACTAGACTCAATGCTTCACTTAGACCAAAGATGGTTGATCCTTGGGCCGATTGGTGGCGATGTAGCTTTCCAATGCATTTTTCATGTAAGCCTCCTTTTTGGTACTTTTTCCTAAAACACTTTTTATTTTATTTTTGTAAAATTTATTAAACTCTCAAAAATTTAAGAGTTATAAATAGAACAAATAAGTAGTTATAAAAATAAAAACAAAAATAAAAAGAGGAAGGGATAAGAAAATGTGGGTTGCCTCCCACAAGCGCTTGTTTTAAGTCTTTGTAGCTCGACTCCTTTGTGTTCTTAGTTAGGTAGGATTGGTGGCTCCAAGAACTTCCTGTTGCCTGATGATTCCAAGTGCATCTTGTCCTGTAGAACTTCCTTGATCAAGTAGCCATGCGACTCTCCTCTTACTTGTGAGCACTCTCCTCCACTTGTGTAGCGAAATCGCTTGGATGAGAAACCGGGAGGTGCAGCATCGTAGAAGGTGTCCTTGTCAACATTGGCTAGAGAGATTCTTCTATTAGGCCAATCCATGATCGCTCCAGCTGTGGCTAGGAATGATCTTCCAAGCAAAAGCTTTAAGTCCTCCGGATCCTTCATGGTTACTACATAGAAGTTGGCTGGAACTATGCAGCCTCCAAAATCAAGCTGAATGTCTTTAACCTCTCCAAGTGGTTCGGTCAATGATGAATCAGCTAGCTTTAAATCCATTCGAGATTTCACAATTGAATTGATCAATCCCAACTTCTTGGCTATCTCGGCCGGCATAAGGTTCACACTAGAACCGGAATCGCAAAGAGCATCATCAAAGTAGCTTCCATTGATAGAGAAATGTATAAGGAAGTAACCTGGGTCATGAAGCTTGTGTAGAAACCTAGGTTTAGGCATCCCCTTTCTTGCTTCCTCGTACATCTTTTCCAATTCAGCTAGACTCCAATCTTGTGTCCAAGCTAGGTCTTGCATGAATGGACTCTTGTTGCAAGCATTATCAAACGGCACACCATAAGGGAATCTCCTCGCCATAAAGTTGAAATCATCTATGATCTCTTCAAGTGATGATCTTGTCTTCCTCTTCTCCTTGGTGGGAGGCGGTTGTGAAGACCTTTGAGTAAGGGTTCTTCCTTTTGGTGCTATCTTCTCTCTTGTTCCAGTGGTTAGCTTGTGGCTCTTTCTTGATCAGCTCTACTTTCTTCTTCATCCCAAATCACTCTTGGGTCGGTCTCTCTTATAGTAAAGACGGGCGCGGCATAGTTTGTGCTTAGGAACGGTCGTCTTTGTCTCGGTCAAGACCTTCTCTTCCAAGTTGGCTAAGCGAGTGGTTAAATCCTTGACTTCCTTGGAGACTCCATCTACTTTGTCTTCAAGCCCTCTAGCTCTTCTTTGAATATCTTGGCTCCTCTTGTCTAGAGAGATGTGTAAATCTCGGATTTGTGCCTTCACTTGTTTTTGCCCTTCCACCAATGTAAGCATTGTCGAGTAACATTGCCTCTCCTTTAGTGTCACTTCGGCTACCTCCCTCTTAGCTTGATGAGCTACTGCTGTTATTGAATTGAGACTCTTGGTGGTGCCATCGAGGTTGTTATCAAGACTTGAGATCTTCTCATCTAAGTGATTATCCATCTCCTTGGTAGAAACTTTGGTAAAGTGTATCGCTCTCCTATTGTCTTCAATGGCCTCGCCTTGCTTCTTCAAATCTTCCTCCATGTCCAAGCATCTTGACTCTACTCTCTCTATTTGGGTAGAGAGTTCTCCAAGTCTTCCATCTAGTTCGTATCGCGTGAACTCTAGCTTTGTCTCAATGTCGCGGCTAGTTCTTCTTTGGCTCTCCATGAAACCCTCAAGCACGGCATCGAAATGGCTATCTCTCCGCCTATTGAGAACATGGTCGTGGTGTGAATGCAACACTGGTCTAGGTGGTTGATGATAAACCGGAGGTCGGTTTTGATGATGATGGTAATGATGCTCGTCTCGGCTAGGTCCTTCAAACGTCGGATGAGCGCGGTTGGGAGGGAACGGATGTGGCACGATGCTTACGGCTGGGTCTTGGTAACTCCGGCCGTGGAGATCGTGTGGGATCAGTGTCCGGTTCCCAAAGTGGATGTTGGTGTTGTGATTCATCTCCAAGTACCTATAAACACAAGATTTAAAAGAAAAAGTTAGTATTCGAAAATACCAAGATCTAGACTTAGTTTTAAACAAGACTATGCAAGTGTTTATGATGCAATCCCCGGCAACGGCGCCAAAAACTTGATGCGGCATCTATGGGATGAGTACAAGTAATAATTCCCTAAGACAACTAGTGTTGCAAGTGCACAACATATAATTGTAGTATTTAGGGGTCGAACCACAAGGGATTGGATTTCACACATTACATAATCATAGAGTTTAAATGACTAAGCTAAATCAAAAGATGCAAGGGTTTGTGTTTGTTTAGAACACGCAAAAGCAAATAACAATGCAATTCTATACAAGCAACATTATTGAACTATTGAAAACTCTTTTGAAAACATGAGCCAAGTCGATTGAAAAGTTTGTTAAAATCCGATTCTTTTGAACTCAAAACACTAAGGAAGGATTATTCCACTTTCGTGGTTCCAATCCCCTATGTCTCTTAAACCAATGGGCTCAGCTTTCGTTGGTCATTGTAGAGTGAGACATGCATTACATCCAAGTAATGATTGTTCACAAAACTCTTTAGGTCTACTTTCGTAGCCTAAAACGATTTGCCCATCAAATATTGTGTCCGGAGATATAACAAGCTTTTGGAGAGTATATCAACCTAAAATCAAGTCACTAGTTAGCTACTCTAGCAACAAGCATTAAGCATAAATAAAGATGGAGAACCATAGGGTTTCCCCTTTTAACAATCGATTCAAGATGGCCATTATATCACGTCCTCATTGGAAGGATCCATAATTCAACAATGAGTCTTAGATAGTAGATGAAGTCTCATGAATCCTTAGAGAGAGAGGCGGCGGAATATGGACTAAACCACGCCTCACCCTTAGGGAGAAATCTCTACTTCTAGACTATATAAATTGAAACATGCAAGCTATATACAAATGCAAAAGAAGAAAAGAAAGAAGAAGGAGACCACCTAAGTGGCTCCGAACTTTATTGAATAAGTGTTTCTTGTTATGCGGCTGGTGATTCTTATTACAAGAGGCTAAAAGCAAGTATATATAGGTAGAGAGCGGGTCTAGGTCGGCAAAGTTGAGCGCGCGCAGAAGAGGAAAGTTTCCATTTCTCTTTAGCCGCTTGAGCTTGCTCTCCAAGTTCTTGAATGGGCCGCGTTCAGGCCAATGGAAGCTTCTGGATTGAGTTATGCTAGTGTCAAGATGAGCCAAGGCCTTGGGCGCGGTATCTCGGGCCTCTTGATCCATCAAAGTCTCCATGGGCTCTACTTAGGCGCTCGTCGGACATGTCTTGGTAGAAAATAAGTTCCGGTCCAACGAGTGATCCAAATGACCTCTTTCCACTTCGCCGCGGGTCATGACTCAAATATCTATCTTTCCATATAAGAAACATGACTTTTGGACGTCGGGAAGGCATGAATATGCGGTCGTACTTCGGATGCTCCGGTTTGGTCTTTAGCGAGAAATGTAGATTTGGTGCTCTAGACTTGGGAACTTGGTGATTTGACTCTTTTTGCTCCATTTTGACTCTTCTTTGCTATTTTGACCTGAATGATGCTCAAAACCAGAATATACAAGAAAACTACCTCTTGGGCATAAAAACCACATTATTTGTATTAAAAACATAGTGAAAACCTTGATAAAAACATGAAAGATATGGGTATATCATATACTCTCCAAAAGCTTGCTATATAACCTGAACTAAGTATTTGGTGAGCAAAACTTCATAGACTGCGAAAGTTGATCTATGCGTGGTTGTGAACAATTGGGTCTTGAACGAACTATTGCTTGATTTAATCATCTAGGGACATACCAAAACTTTAGCGACTAGGTAGATTAACAAAGGGGTCGGAGCCTCGACAGTGGAAAGATCATACAATCGTGACCTGAGTTCTAGATAGCGCAAACCCTAGTGAACCTTCTAATATCTTGTTAACCTTGAATCTCTGCGAGTTTCTCATTGCCTAGCGTTTCCCTCTATTGATTTTCATAAACCGTTTAATCTGCTGTTTTGATCTCCCTTGTTACACAATCAAAAACCCTAAATCATACTTGTTTCTAGCTATATTAGACTTGCAATACTCGAAGTGTACTTATCTGCTCCTTGTGTTCGATACCCGTTTACTACTTTTGATCTGTGCACTTGCAGAATCAGGGATAGGAAAAGGGAAGACCTGACCCCGCGATCAGCAAGGACGCGCGGCCGCGAGGCGTTGCTTCCCGGCTCGCGCGGCATGGTCGTGCGCGGCATCGTCTTGAGTGGGCGTGGCGTGGCCGACCGCGGGACATTGCTTCCCGGGTCGTGAAGTGCTCGGCCGGATGGTTTGAACTTTGGCCGAGACTTAGACGGACGGATTTGATTTGGCCGAGCGGAACATCGTTCTCGGCCAGCCGCTGCACGGCTTGGCCGCTGGTTCTCGATAGAGCCGTCTGGACAGTCTTCACTCTTTTGGTTATAACTCCTTTTCTACTCATCCAAATGAGGCCGTTCCAGTTGCGTTGGAAAGTTAACTCACTCAGAGCACGCAGGGAACTGGTCTTGATGAAATCCATTGAGTAGATCTTTTTCTGGGCCCTCTTAAAGTTGAATGGAGCGGCTTGAAGTGCAAATCCTATGGTTTTGCTCCAAAATGCATCATTTCACCTGTTTAGACTCTAGACACTATAAACACAGTAAAACTACCTTTTTAGATAGAAAACCTGCCAAAAACCATTAGAAAACAATACTAAAACAGTATAAAAAGCATGTAAAATAGAGGTATATCAACTCCCCCAGACTTAGATCTTTGCTTGTCCCCAAGCAAACAGAATCTAAATCCGTGAAAGAGGTTTGAAAACGTGGAAGCTCCCTTGCTCTTTTGAATATCCTGTGAAGGTTCCTTTCCTGTATTCCACTAAGAACATAGGCAACATAAGGTTAGCTTCACATACACCCTGCAAGTTTAGCGAACAATACCAACCCAACTAGTCTCATCCAGCAATCCAAACTCTCTATTGCTAACCTCTTGCATAAATTTAAAGCGTGAGTTCTTTATCAAGGGAACATCGATCAATTGAGCTTGTTCTTACCCACTTGATCTTCTCCAAGATTGTCTTTGAAGTGCAATGAGTTCTTTTCCTCTCTCTTTCTCACATCAGAACTTTGAAAGGTCAATTTCTCCCTACTTTTCTAGGGTATCTTTTTATTTCTCACTATCAATTCTCAAATTAAGTTCATAACTTCCGGACTGGTTTTTTACTCAATAAAACAAGAAAACATGAAACAAAGTAACTAAAACATAAGAAAAGAAAGAAAAATGCATTAGTAACACAATAAAACTCCCCCCATACTTAACTTGCACCGTCCCGGTGAAAGAAAATAACATTAAGGTGAGAGGTAATTTCCTGGCACATTTTACATAGTTGGTAGCATGTTGATGTACTTGCATTTTACATAGTTTTAGCACATCTTTTATGCATCTTTTGCATAGTTTTAGCTTCCATTTGCATCATATCTTGTTCCTTTTCTCTTCTTATGCATTCATGTTAGTTTTAGGTTGCATTTGCATACATATGCATGTTTGGTCCTTTGAAATAGGTCTTTTGGAGCATTCTGGAGCATATGGGACATGAGGAGCATGGAGGGACTTGGCACATGGAAGCAGCTCAACTGGATACGCAAAGGAAGAAGGGAGAAGCCATCTTGAAGACCAGCTCGACCGTCTACTCGACCAACCGGTCGAGTTCCTCAACTCGACCGGCCAAGCTTCAACTCGATCGAGCTGAGAAGTCAAAGTCAAACCCGAAAAATGTTGCTTCCCCCTTGACTTCCTTTGACCCTAAACCTAATCCTCTTTGTATTTAAAGGCTAAGCCACGAAAAAACCACCAAGCTTTAGATTATTTTGTTTTAGTTTCTTTTAATTTATTGTCTTTTACTTTTTAGACTCTAATCCCATCTTTGTGTTCTTGAAGCTCTTGCTTCTTGAATCTTAGATCCTGGATAATCTCTTTGTATTTGCACTTGCTTATTTCAATAAAAGTTGTTTAATTTCATCTCCTCTTTCTTATGATGTCTCTTTTATTGCATTTGCTTGTGTTTACATTCATGTGTAGTGAGTAGTTACCCATTAGGGTTTGAGATGGGATAGATTAGAGGTTTCATATGCTTAATCCTTCTAGCTTATGGTCTTAATCTAGATTCTCTCTCTTTTGGATAGATCTTAAGGCTACATGACCACTACCCCTGGCTTGTAAGTCCTTAGGCGATCCCCACACGGAAGTGATGGCATTCGCTGGAAAAGATCCACTAAGAGCTCCAATATCTCTTGCTCTAGAAATAGAGGTCTAAGGGGTTGGATGGATTAGTTTGGGCAATGATCCTATAGCCTCCAAGGTTTGATTCTCACTGGCTAACCCCCTGTTTCTGAGATCATTCCTTGGTTGATAGCCTCACCTTGGGAAAGGGTTGGCTAGGCATTGAGAAGCCCAATATCAAGAGAAGCCTTGATACAAGGAGTTTTAAGAGCTAGATTGATTAAGTGTAGATTCCTTTGATTGCAAAACCCTGTCTTGAACCCTAATTCTCTCTTATTTTTAAAGTCGTCACCTTTAGCTTTTTTCAACTCGACCCTAAACTCGATCGAGCTGGTACTCTGTTCCACTCGACTCGAGTCTTGGTCGAGCTGTTGCTTACTGCTTTATTTACTTTTGCACTGCATTTCATTTTCATTTAGGTTGTTAGTGTTACTTCAAATCTATTACTGCTTGCTTGACTTCCTGGTTGTTTCATATTCTCATAGAGTGACAAGTTTCCCATTTTGGATTGATAACCCTTTGTACTACATGACTATGATGGTTAAAGGGAATTGTTGACTGTGTTTGTGTTTGCATCTTACCACCTCATCATATACCACTGTTGCATTCCACCATCTCATTTCATATCTTTTCACATCCACACACAAATCCTATCATCAATTTGGCGCCGTTGCCGATTTGGGAATATTTTTGTTGCATTTGAGTTTCAAACATACTTGGACGATCAAGCTATACCACCCCTGTTCTATTGTACTGCTGGGTTTTTGTCTCTTTTTGCAGGTGTATGCGAACTCGATCGAGTCGGTCTACTGAAGACTTGGTCGAGCTAGACTTACAACGGGTAGAAAGAGGGTTCAGAGGTCACAGAGGGTACAAGAGGAACCTGAGGTGCTTGTTGCTGATACAATGGATGTACCAGAGGGGAATGGAAACCCTTTGGGAATGGACTCGGTCGAGCTAGGCAAACTCGACCGATTGGTCAAGGAGATGCTCCAAACCGCCACCAACAGAGACAAGGGATTGTTCCACCACCAGTGCAGAACCACAACTTTGAGATCAAGCTGGGAATGATCAACCTTGTCCAGAACAAGATGTTCCATGGATTGCCAAGTGAAGACCCCATTGACCACCTTGATGAGTTTGATAGGCTTTGTGATTTGACAAAGATCAATGGTGTCTCTGAAGATGCCATCAAGCTGAGACTCTTTCCTATGTCTCTAGCTGACAAAGCTCACCAATGGGAGAAGAGCTTGCCCCATGGCACAATCACCACTTGGGATGAATGCAAGAAGGCCTTTCTTGCTAAGTTTTTCTCCACCGGTCGCACAGCCAAGCTTAGAGGAGAGATATCCAGCTTCATCCAGCGAAACAATGAGACATTCGCAGAGGCTTGGGAGAGGTTCAAAGGCTACACAAGTCAGTGCCCACACCATGGATTCAACAATGAATCACTACTCTCCACTCTTTATAGAGGATGCTTGCCTAGGTATAGGGAGATGCTAGACACAGCTAGCAATGGGAACTTCCTCAACCAGGATGTAGATGATGGCTGGCAACTTGTGGAGAACATAGCTAACTCAAATGGAAGCTATGGAGAAGAGTATGATCGCACCAATCGGAGCTTGATGTACTTGCATTTTACATGGTTTTAGCCCTTCTTTTATGCATCTTTTGCATAGTTTCATTCACCCAAAGCATCATTTCTTGATGTTTTCCCTTCTTTTGCATACATAGTAGTTTTAGGCTTGCATTTGCATACATGTGCACGTTTGATGTCTTAATCAGGTCATTTGGAGCTAATTGGAACATTGCCTATCACTGGAGACTAGTTGAGGAAGGAAAGACTCTGTCTGCCCCATGTACGGACCCGCACTCGGTCGAGCTAGTGAGATGCGTCCGAAGTATCGTATCAAATGAAGGGTTTCCACTCCGATTCAGCCTCTGACTTCTTCTTGGAAGTTGTGGATAATTGAGTTAGCTTTCGTCTGGAGGTGGTTTCATGTCATTCGGACCAGCGGTTCAGAAGATACGACGATATTGGTTGGACTCGACCCACCAGCTCGACCGGCCAGTTTCCAACTCGATCGAGCTGCTTTTCCAGGAGTCAAAGTCAAACCCGAAAAATGTTGCTTCCCTTTGACTCCCCTTTGACCCTAAACCTAGTTTGCTTTACTATAAATGGCATTGAGCCACGAATTAAACATAGCTTTGGCTCAACTTTTAATTAATCTTGTATTTGCATTTCCCTTTTTTACTTTTTAGCCTCTCTTTGTGTTCTTGAGCTCTTGCTCATAGAACCCTAGATCTAGGCTTGTTATTGTGTTTTTGCACTTTGCTATTTCAATAAAAGTTGTTTATCTTTATCTCCTCTATCTTTTGATGTCTCATTTATTGCATTTGGTTGTTTATTTCATCATGTGTAGTGAGTAGTTCCCTTTAGGGCTTAAGATGGGATAGGTTAGAGGTTGTTTATGCTTAATCCTTCTTGCTTATGTTCTTAATCTAGAAATCTCTCTCTTTTGGACAAACCTTAAGGCTACATGACCACTATCCCTGGCTTGTATGTCCATAGGCGATTCTCCACATGGAAGTGATGGAAATCGTTGGAAAAGGTCCACTAAGAGCTCCAATAACTCTTGCTCTCGAAATGGAGTTCATAGGGGTTGGATGGATTAGTTTGAGCAATGATCCTATGGCCTCCAAGGCTTGATTCTCACTGGCTAACCCCCTGTTTCTGAGATCAAGTCTTGGTTGATAGCTTTCACCTTGGGAAAGGGTTAGCTAGGCATTGAGAAGCTCAATATCAAGAGATAGCTTGATACAAGTTGTTTAAGAGCAAGACTGATTAAGTATAGCCTCCCTTTAGCTGCAAAACCCTGTCTTTAACCCTAATCTTCGCATTAGCATCTTAAAGTTTGCACCTTTATTGCTTTTCATTGCATTTCCTCTGTTTTTACACCAACTCGACCCTCAACTCGATCGAGCTCATCAACTCGATCGAGCTCTTGGTCGAGCTGCTTTTATTTACTGCTTTTGCTTGCATTTCATTTCATATTAGGTTGTTTAGTTGTTACATCCCTCCATTTAATCATTTGGCTTGACTTTCTTGTGTTTGCATATTCTCATCTCTCACCCTTATGGATTGATAACCTCTTATACTTCAATGACTATGATGGTTAAGAGGAATTGATTGATTGTGATTGCACCATACCATCTCATCTCTATTCACCCTGTTTGCATTCCACCTCATTTCATATCATCCTTCATTCACTTCATCCACGTAAAATCCTATCATCAGAGCTCGACCCACAACTCGATCGAGTCAGACGAAAAGTTAAGAAAAGATGTTAAGGCATTGAATGAGAAGTTGGATAAGCTGATCCTAGCTCAGTCCACAATGAACAAAGTCAACTTTGTGTCTGCTGAGGAGATGGAACCAGTCCAAGAAGGGGAGGATACACAATTTGCTGAGGTATGCTACATGAGCAATGGGCAAGGAGGTTACAACAAAGGATACTATAATTACAAGTCCAACCCTGCCATGTCATACCGCAACACTGATGTTGCTAACCCTCAGGACCAAGTATATCCTCAACAACAAGCAGCTCGATCGAGTCAGGTGCCACAACATGGGTATGGTCAAAAGAACAATTACCAAGGACCACAAGGCACTTTCCCTGGACAACAAATGAATATCCCACCAGGCTTCCCCCACCAACCGCCCCAGCCTGCACCTTCACAAGAGAATGAGCTCAAGGAAATGCTAAAGCAACTACTTCAAGGGCAAGCTGATGGGGTAGTGGACACAAGCAAGAAGCTAGCTGAAATAAACTCTAAGATCGAGAACCTCAACACAAGGGTTTACTCTCTGGAGAATCATGCTTCTTCTGTTGCTGCTGCTACAAAGCAAGGACACCTACCTGGTAAAGCTATTCAGAACCCCAAGGAACAGTGAAAGGTCATCTTCACTCAAGAGGGACTTGTTGAAGAAAAGGATCAAGAAAGGGCATTGAAGATTTTTGTTTACTACTGAATGATGAAGAGATTGTTGCTGCTGAGGCTCCTGGAGTCCAGATTGATCAACTAGAAGTGCAGGCACCTACTGTGGCCATTCACACTTCACCAGTTGAGCTCGCACAACAAGANGGTGTTGAACTCGATCGAGTTAGGATTAGACGGCTCGAGCTGCTGTTCTTGCATCATCTTTGGTTCTAACACTTAGCCTTCTGCCAAAGCAAAGCCACTTTCTTGAGAGATCCCTGTTACTAAACCACCATACAAAAGAGACCCTCTTTGTCTCTTAACCCATAAACCCTTGAAACCAAATGAGTTGATTGATCTTGCATGTTTTTGGTTCACTGTTTTTGCTTAATGAATGTTAAAGGGATTTGCTGATTTGAATGCATTGTTTGAGTGACTGTGAAGTGGGATTGATGTTGATAAGCATGGTTAAATCTTAAATGAATATCTCTCACCTTGTTGCATTCTAGAATCTCTAAGTTGGACATTTAGCAAATCGCTTTTGAGGACATGTTTTTAAGTGTTGAATCAACTTGTTTTCAAACCTCATCTCTTTCTTGTTCTATTTGTTTGCTTGAGGGCAAGCAAAGGTCAAGTTTGGGGGTGTTGATGTACTTGCATTTTGCATAGTTTTAGTACATCTTTTATGCATCTTTTGCATAGTTTTAGCATCCATTAGCATCATATCTTGTTCCTTTTCTCTTCTTATGCATTCATAGTAGTTTTAGGTTGCATTTGCATACATATGCATGTTTGGTCCTTTGAAATAGGTCTTTTGGAGCATTTGGAGCATATGGGACAGAGGAGCAAGGAGGACTTGGCATGGACGCAGCTCAACTGGATACGCAAAGGAAGAAGGAGGAAGCCATCTTGAAGACCAGCTCGACCATACTCGACCAACCGGTCGAGTTCCTCAACTCGACCGGCCAAGCTTCAACTCGATCGAGCTGAGAAGTCAACAGTCAAACCCGAAAAATGTTGCTTCCCCCTTGACTTTCCTTTGACCCTAAACCTAATCCTCTTTGTATTTAAAGGCTCTAAGCCACGAAAAAACACCAAGCTTTAGATTACTTTTTGTTTTAGTTTCTTTTAATTATTGTCTTTTACTTTTTAGCAGCTCTAATCCCATCTTTGTGTTCTTGAAGCTCTTGCTTCTTGAATCCTAGATCCTGGATAATCTCTTTTGTATTTGCACTTGCTTATTTCAATAAAAGTTGTTTATCTTTATCTCCTCTTATGATGTCTTTTTATTGCATTTGCTTGTGTTTACATTCATGTGTAGTGAGTAGTTTCCCTTAGGGTCAAAGATGGGCTAGATTAGGGGATCTTTATGCTTAATCCTTCTTGCTTATGTTCTTAATCTAGAAATCTCTCTCTTTTGGACAAACCTTAAGGCTACATGACCACTACCCCTGGCTTGTATGTCATTAGGCGATTCTCCACATGGAAGTGATGGAAATCGTTGGAAAAGGTCCACTAAGAGCTCCAATAACTCTTGCTCTCGAAATGGAGTTCATAGGGGTTGGATGGATTAGTTTGAGCAATGATCCTATGGCCTCCAAGGCTTGATTCTCACTGGCTAACCCCCTGTTTCTGAGATCAAGTCTTGGTTGATAGCTTTCACCTTGGGAAAGGGTTAGCTAGGCATTGAGAAGCTCAATATCAAGAGATACCTTGATACAAGTTGTTTGAGAGCAAGATTGATTAAGTATAGCTTCCTCTGATTGCAAAACCGTGTCTTGGACCCTGATGTACTTGCATTTTACATAGTTTTAGCACATCTTTTATGCATCTTTTGCATAGTTTTAGCTCCATTTGCATCATATCTTGTTCCTTTTCTCTTCTTATGCATTCATGTTAGTTTTAGGTTGCATTTGCATACATATGCATGTTTGGTCCTTTGAAATAGGTCTTTTGGAGCATTCTGGAGCATATGGGACGAGGAGCATGGAGGGACTTGGCACATGGAAGCAGCTCAACTGGACACGCAAAGGAAGAAGGGAGAAGCCATCTTGAAGACCAGCTCGACCGTCTACTCGACCAACCGGTCGAGTTCCTCAACTCGACCGGCCAAGCTTCAACTCGATCGAGCTGAGAAGTCAACAGTCAAACCCGAAAAATGTTGCTTCCCCCTTGACTTTCCTTTGACCCTAAACCTAAATCCTCTTGTATTTAAAGGCTCTAAGCCACGAAAAAACCACCAAGCTTTAGATTACTTTTGTTTTAGTTTCTTTTAATTTATTGTCTTTTACTTTTTAGAGATCTAATCCCATCTTTGTGTTCTTGAAGCTCTTGCTTCTTGAATCCTAGATCCTGGATAATCTCTCTTGTATTTGCACTTGCTTATTTCAATAAAAGTTGTTTAATTTCATCTCCTCTTTCTTATGATGTCTCTTTTATTGCATTTGCTTGTGTTTACATTCATGTGTAGTGAGTAGTTACCCATTGGGGTTTGAGATGGGATAGATTAGAGGTTTCATATGCTTAATCCTTCTAGCTTATGGTCTTAATCTAGATTCTCTCTCTTTTGGATAGATCTTAAGGCTACATGACCACTACCCCTGGCTTGTAAGTCCTTAGGCGACTCCCCACACGAAAGTGATGGCATTCGCTGGAAAAGATCCACTAAGAGCTCCAATATCTCTTGCTCTAGACATAGAGGTCTAAGGGGTTGGATGGATTAGTTTGGGCAATGATCCTATAGCCTCCAAGGTTTGATTCTCACTGGCTAACCCCCTGTTTCTGAGATCATTCCTTGGTTGATAGCCTCCACCTTGGGAAAGGGTTGGCTAGGCATTGAGAAGCCCAATATCAAGAGAAGCCTTGATACAAGGAGTTTTAAGAGCTAGATTGATTAAGTGTAGATTCCTTTGATTGCAAAACCCTGTCTTGAACCCTAATTCTCTCTTATCTTGTTAAAGTCGTCACCTTTAGCTTTGTTTGTCTCAACTCGTCCCTAAACTCGATCGAGCTGGTACTTTGCTCTGACTCGACTCGAGTCTTGGTCGAGCTGACACTTCACTGCTTTGTTTACTTTTATTGCACTGCTTTTCATTTTATTTAGGTTGTTAGTGTTACTTCAAATCTATTAACTGCTTGCTTGACTTCCTGGTTGTTTCATATTCTCAAAGAGTGACAAGTTTCCCATTTTGGATTGATAACCTCTTATACTTCAATGACTATGATGGTTAAGAGGAATTGATTGATTGTGATTTACCACCATCATCTTTATTCACCCTGTTTGCATTCCACCTCATTCTCATTTCATTCATTCACATCCACACACAAATCCTATCATCAATTTGGCGCCGTTGCCGATTTGGGAATATTTTTGTTGCATTTGAGTTTCAAACACACTTGGACGATCAAGCTATACCACCCCTGTTCTATTGTACTGCTGGGTTTTTGTCTCTTTTTGCAGGTGTATGCGAACTCGATCGAGTCGGTCTACTGAGGACTTGGTCGAGCTAGACTTACAACGGGTAGAAAGAGGGTTCAGAGGTCACAGAGGGTACAAGAGGAACCTGAGGTGCTTGTTGCTGATACAATGGATGTACCAGAGGGGAATGGAAACCCTTTGGGAATGGACTCGGTCGAGCTAGGCAAACTCGACCGATTGGTCAAGGAGATGCTCCAAACCGCCACCAACAGAGACAAGGGATTGTTCCACCACCAGTGCAGAACCACAACTTTGAGATCAAGCTGGGAATGATCAACCTTGTCCAGAACAAGATGTTCCATGGATTGCCAAGTGAAGACCCCATTGACCACCTTGATGAGTTTGATAGGCTTTGTGATTTGACAAAGATCAATGGTGTCTCTGAAGATGCCATCAAGCTGAGACTCTTTCCTATGTCTCTAGCTGACAAAGCTCACCAATGGGAGAAGAGCTTGCCCCATGGCACAATCACCACTTGGGATGAATGCAAGAAGGCCTTTCTTGCTAAGTTTTTCTCCACCGGTCGCACAGCCAAGCTTAGAGGAGAGATATCCAGCTTCATCCAGCGAAACAATGAGACATTCGCAGAGGCTTGGGAGAGGTTCAAAGGCTACACAAGTCAGTGCCCACACCATGGATTCAACAATGAATCCTACTCTCCACTCTTTATAGAGGATGCTTGCCTAGGTATAGGGAGATGCTAGACACAGCTAGCAATGGGAACTTCCTCAACCAGGATGTAGATGATGGCTGGCAACTTGTGGAGAACATAGCTAACTCAAATGGAAGCTATGGAGAAGAGTATGATCGCACCAACGGAGCTCGACCCACCACTCGATCGAGTCAGACGAAAAGTTGAGAAAAGATGTTAAGGCATTGAATGAGAAGTTGGATAAGCTGATCCTAGCTCAGTCCACAATGAAGAAAGTCAACTTTGTGTCTGCTGAGGAGATGGAACCAGTCCAAGAAGGGGAGGATACACAATTTGCTGAGGTGTGCTACATGAGCAATGGGCAAGGAGGTTACAACAAAGGATACTATAATACAAGTCCAACCCTGCCATGTCATACCGCAACACTGATGTTGCTAACCCTCAGGACCAAGTATATCCTCAACAACAAGCAGCTCGATCGAGTCAGGTGCCACAACATGGGTATGGTCAAAAGAACAATTACCAAGGACCACAAGGCACTTTCCCTGGACAACAAATGAATATCCCACCAGGCTTCCCCCACCAACCGCCCCAGCCTGCACCTTCACAAGAGAATGAGCTCAAGGCAATGCTAAAGCAACTACTTCAAGGGCAAGCTGATGGGGTAGTGGACACAAGCAAGAAGCTAGCTGAAATAAACTCTAAGATCGAGAACCTCAACACAAGGGTTTACTCTCTGGAGAATCATGCTTCTTCTGTTGCTGCTGCTACAAAGCAAGGACAACTACCTGGTAAAGCTATTCAGAACCCCAAGGAACAGTGCAAGGTCATCTTCACTCAAGAAGGACTTGTTGAAGAAGAGGATCAAGAAAGGGTCATTGAAGATTTTTGTTTACTGCTGAATGATGAAGAGATTGTTGCTGCTGAGGCTCCTGGAGTCCAGATTGATCAACCAGAAGTGCATGCACCTACTGTGGCCATTCACACTTCACCAGTTGAGCTCGCACGACAAGCTCGATCGGCAGCTCGATCGAGTCCAACTCTAGCTCGATCGAGTCCGACCTCTTCTGTCCGACAGCCTGTTTTGCTTGATCCTTACAACCGGTTGCCGCTTCCTCGTCTCGCCTACTTAGTCAAGGTCACAAGGAAGTGATTCACAAGTTCAGAAGAGATCTCAGTGGGATTGGAATTGAGTTGCCTCCTATGGATAGCATGAGTGAGGCATTTGATCAAATGCAAATGGTCAAGGATGTTCTAGCCAACAGTGATAAAGTTTCAGAGGTCCTACAAGAGTCTACTCATCAGTTCAACCTGCTTACTTCACCCACCTTCCTACCAAAGGTCAAGGATCAAGGGAAATTCACTCTCCCTTGCACACTTGGGCATCTTGAGATTGACAATGCCTTAGTGGATTCTGGAGCAAGCATCAATCTGATCTCTCTCTCCATGGCAGAGAAGCTAGGCATTGCTGGAGCCTTGCAGCGCCCTACTACTTCAATCATGTTTGGAGATGCAACTTCTAAGTCTCCTCTTGGAGTGTTCAAGAACTATCACTTGAAAATTGGAGAATGCATCATCCAAACTGATCTCACTGTGATGGAAATGGAAGAAGAGAAGGATTTACCTCTGTTATTGGGAACCCCTTTCCTTAGTACAGTTGGCGCTTCAATAGACTTTCACAAGCAAGAAGTGATCCTTCACAAGGTGAATAGTTTGGTGTCATATCGCTTGCAGCCTAGAGGTTCAGACTTTTGTGCCACAATTGACAGTACCACTCTCAGTTCTAAGAGTCATGGAGCTACAAAGGTTGTGAAGGAAAGGGTTGACAAGGAACCAAGAGTTGGGAAGGATAAGGATGAGAGAGGACCAAGGATTGAGAAGCCACGTCTTGAGAGGGCTAGAGTTGAGAAACCACGTCTGATAGGCCACGAGCTGAGAGACTTGTTCAAGCCCCTTGTGTGCTTGATGAAGAGAGCCTTCAAGCTTTGTTTGATGAGCCACTAGGAAGGGCTCTAAAAGAAGGGGAGGATGTAGCCTCTAAGGCAAGACCAGGGATAAAAGAAAGGATCCACCAGCTCAGGCCCCTTCAGTCAAGCCATCTCAGCTCACAATGACTTTGTTCCCCACCAAGTTTGAAAATGGGAAGATTGAGTACAAGATAAGGTACAAGGGGAGATCAAGGCCATTCTCTAGAGCCAAGGCCTTGGTGACTTCAGAACAGTCCAGGGACCCAACCAAGCTAAAGGAGCTTCTGTCTCAAGTCCTCACTATCACCCTTGATGGTGGGACTAGCTCAACCAATGCCTAAGAAGGTAAAGGTCAAGCTATGGGACCTTAAACAAGCTCACTTGGGAGGAAGTCCCATGTTTATCCTTGTACATACTCTATTTATGCAATTTCTATCTATCTTTATGTTTTTAACCTTTGAATAAGTTAAGTTTAGGTGTCAAAGGAGCCAGCTCGACCGATAGCTCGATCGAGCTAGAAACCAGGGCAACTCGATCGAGCTACACAACTCGACCGAGGTAAGTTTTTGAATTTCAAATTCATAACCGTTTTCTTGGTCAAGGGAGTGGGTCCCACAAGCTGATTTTGGTCCCCCACTACCCTAATTTGATCAGAGAATCCCTAGCTTCTTGTTCCCTCTTTATTTCATCTTTTAATCTCAACCACACATCTCAAACACCCCTCTTCCCCATAACTCGATCGAATCCACCTTCTCCACTCTCCCACACCTTAAAATTTCTGAAACTCATCTCTCTCTCTTCACCACAAGAAAAATCGATTTCTCTCTTTCTCTCTTAAGTTTTTGCGATTTCTCTTTTCTTTGTTTTGCTTTGTTCTTGTTTCTGTGTTCTTCCATCATTCAAGCAAGGTATGAACCCTAAACCCTTGATTCTTCCATCTCGATTTCCATTGCTTGTTTTCTCTTTGATTTTTGATTGCATGTGTCCCTTGTGGACTTGTTCTTGAGTAATTGCCCTCATATTTCGCCTCTGCTATATAATCTTGTTAGTTTGTCACCTCACCTCTGTTTTGCCTTTAAACTTGTTGCATGTGCTTGAAAGATTGAATTTGAGTTTGGTATTGGTTAAGATGCTTGTTTTCACTAGAATTGCTCATTGTTCCATTTACTAGTTGTTCTTGGTTCAATTTGATTGATTAGCATCCTTTCCAGCTCTTAATACTTGAATTAGGTTTGGTTATACTCTGTTTTCACCCAACTCGATCGAGTTTGTCACTCGAGTTTTTTGACTCGATCGAGCTGAGTGTCGAGTTGACCAAACCGATCATTACAACTCTAATTCTTTGTAATCTTTGATGCATTTCAGGTACTTTAGTGAAGAAACAGTGTAACAGAGATGACAAACAGTGAGGGAAGTCGTGCTTCACAAAGGAGGATGGTTGAGGGTGAATCAAGCAATGCAAGGGAAAGAAGGCTTAAGATGCAAGCCGATTTGAAGAGGATGGATCAGAGGATGGAAGAATCTGATGCAGAGGGATATGTGTACTCTGAGGAAGAATCTGAGAGTGAGAGATTGAGAGGAGAGGAGGACCAAGAAGAGGAATGACCCCATTAGTAGTGAGAGTGAGCAAGGGGAGTTTGAGATTGGAGTGAACCTTGTTCAAGAGGAGGGAAATGGTTCTCCAAATGAAGAAGGGAGTGATGAGACTGAGAGTGAAGAGGAAGGAGAAGAGGTGAACCAATTGGTTGATGAAGATGATCAAGAGGGGAACCAAGATGAACCTATGGAGGAGTTGAGCCACAAGAGCAGCCGCAAGAGGAGGAGGAAGAACTCCCTATGTACCAAGAGCATTACAATGCCCTCTTCTCCATGGACTTCATGGACACCAAGTACCCTCATGTTGACACAATGAAGGCCCTTGGAATCTTTGAGGATGTGGAGCTAATTCTCAAGAACATGCACTTGGCCAAGCTTTTCTCTTATCACATGGAATCCTACAAGGAGCTCACTTGCGAGTTCTTAGCTTCAATGAGGTACCACATGTATGAAGAGGAAGATAGAGCTGATTTGGACCAAGGATTGGGATGGATCACGTTCTTGGCTAAGGGAGAGAAGAGAATGGTGACCTTTAGGCAGCTGGAAATCTTGTTTGGGTTCAACTATGGAGAGGGTACCAAGTGGAACTTCAAGGAAAAGGAACTCCAAAGGGTTTGGGCTACAATCGCTGATGGAGTGTACTCTTCCTCAAGGTCCAAGGCAGCTCAGATCAGGAGCCCAGTCTTGAGGTATGTGCACAAGGCACTTGCCAACACCTTCTTTGCAAGGAAGGCGACCGGGACCATCAACGAGGGGGAACTCAAGTTTCTTGACATGGGAATCAAGCCCATTCTCTCACGCACAAGCGATGGCAAGAGGATAAGGGGAGATAGATCTGACACAGGGAACTTGATGCCTTTCCTTGACCATCTCCTTACCTACAAGATCACAGCCTACAACACTAGACATCAACGAGGGAGGCGTCTAAGTGTTGGAGGACTCATCACTCCTATCTTGTGTGCTGCTGGAGTGAACCCAACTGATAGGAGAGCCACTGAACCAGGTTGGATGGACATCAAGTTTTGCAAGACCAACCTTCTCATTGAGCACAAGGAGTCCATTTGCATTATATTTTGTTCCATGGACACTCAAGATGTACTTGCATTTTACATAGTTTTAGCACATCTTTTATGCATCTTTTGCATAGTTTTAGCTTCCATTTGCATCATATCTTGTTCCTTTTCTCTTCTTATGCATTCATGTTAGTTTTAGGTTGCATTTGCATACATATGCATGTTTGGTCCTTTGAAATAGGTCTTTTGGAGCATTCTGGAGCATATGGGACAAGGAGCATGGAGGGACTTGGCACATGGAAGCAGCTCAACTGGATACGCAAAGGAAGAAGGGAGAAGCCATCTTGAAGACCAGCTCGACCGTCTACTCGACCAACCGGTCGAGTTCCTCAACTCGACCGGCCAAGCTTCAACTCGATCGAGCTGAGAAGTCAACAGTCAAACCCGAAAAATGTTGCTTCCCCCTTGACTTTCCTTTGACCCTAAACCTAATCCTCTTGTATTTAAAGGCTCTAAGCCACGAAAAAACCACCAAGCTTTAGATTATTTTGTTTTAGTTTCTTTTAATTTATTGTCTTTTACTTTTTAGAGATCTAATCCCATCTTTGTGTTCTTGAAGCTCTTGCTTCTTGAATCCTAGATCCTGGATAATCTCTCTTGTATTTGCACTTGCTTATTTCAATAAAAGTTGTTTAATTTCATCTCCTCTTTCTTATGATGTCTCTTTTATTGCATTTGCTTGTGTTTACATTCATGTGTAGTGAGTAGTTACCCATTAGGGTTTGAGATGGGATAGATTAGAGGTTTCATATGCTTAATCCTTCTAGCTTATGGTCTTAATCTAGATTCTCTCTCTTTTGGATAGATCTTAAGGCTACATGACCACTACCCCTGGCTTGTAAGTCCTTAGGCGACTCCCCACACGAAAGTGATGGCATTCGCTGGAAAAGATCCACTAAGAGCTCCAATATCTCTTGCTCTAGACAATAGAGGTCTAAGGGGTTGGATGGATTAGTTTGGGCAATGATCCTATAGCCTCCAAGGTTTGATTCTCACTGGCTAACCCCCTGTTTCTGAGATCATTCCTTGGTTGATAGCCTCACCTTGGGAAAGGGTTGGCTAGGCATTGAGAAGCCCAATATCAAGAGAAGCCTTGATACAAGGAGTTTTAAGAGCTAGATTGATTAAGTGTAGATTCCTTTGATTGCAAAACCCTGTCTTGAACCCTAATTCTCTCTTTATCTTGTTAAAGTCGTCACCTTTAGCTTTGTTTGTCTCAACTCGTCCCTAAACTCGATCGAGCTGGTACTTTGCTCTACTCGACTCGAGCTCTTGGTCGAGCTGACACTTCACTTTACTTTTATTGCACTGCTTTTCATTTTATTTAGGTTGTTAGTGTTACTTCAAATCTATAACTGCTTGCTTGACTTCCTGGTTGTTTCATATTCTCAAAGAGTGACAAGTTTCCCATTTTGGATTGATAACCTCTTATACTTCAATGACTATGATGGTTAAGAGGAATTGATTGATTGTGATTGCACCATTTCATCTTTATTCACCCCTGTTTGCATTCCACCTCATATCTTATCATCCTTCATTCATATCATATCACATCCACACGCAAAATCCTATCATCAGACCCTATTGTTCGTTCTAGCTAATTAAAGTCGCTGCCTTTATTGCTTTTTACTTCAACTCGACCCTAAACTTGATCGAGCTTGTTACTCTGTTCCAACTCGACTCGAGTCCTAGGTCGAGCTGTTGCTCTACTGCTTTATTTACTTACTGCATTTCATTTCTGTTTCATTTAGGTTGCTAGTGTTACCTCATATCTATTACTGTTTGCTTGACTTTCTTGTGGTTTCATATTCTCATAGAGTGACAAGTTCTCCCATTTTGGATTGATAACCTCTTATACTACATTGACTATGATGGTTAAGAGGAATTGATTGATTGTGATTGCACCATACCATTTCATCTTTATTCACCCCTGTTTGCATTCCACCTCATATCTTATCACATCTACGTAAAATCCTATCATTAGTTCCCCCCTTTCAATTCACCTTTTAATCTGAACCACACATCTCAAACACTCCCTCTTCCCCATAACTCGATCGAATCCACCTCTCCCACTCTCCCACACCCTAAATTTTCTGAAACCACTCTTCTATCTCTTCACCACAAAAAAAATCGATTTCCCCTCTTTCTCTCTTAAGGTTTTGCGATTTTCATTGTTCATCATCTTGTTTGCTTTAAGTTCTAGCTTCTGTGATTCTTCCATCATCCAAGCAAGGTATGAACACTTAAGACCCTTGATTCCTTCATCTCAATTTCACTTTATTACTTGTTCTCTCTTTGATTTTGATTGCATGTGTCCCTTGAGGATTTATCCTTGAGTCATTGCTTTCTTTTATGCTTCATATTTGTATAATCTTGTGAATTTGCCTCACCTCACCTCTGTTTTTCCACTAGAACTTGTTGCATGTCTTGTGTCCATTGAATTTGAGTTTGGTAATGGTTAGGTTGCTTAGGTTTTCACTAAAATTGGTTATTGTTCCATTTACTTGTTGTCCTTGGTTCAATTTGATTGTTTAGCATCCTTTCCAGCTCTTAATACTTGAATTGGGATCGGTTATACTCTGTTTTCACCTAGCTCGATCGAGTTTGTCACTCGAGTTTTTTGACTCGATCGAGCTGAGTATCGAGTTGGCCGAGCCGATCATTGCAACTCTAATTCCTTGAGTTTTTAATGCATTTCAGGAACCCAACTTCTAGAAGCAACAAGTTCAAGATGTTGAGAGGTGAGGGAAGCCAAGCAGCTATGGGGAGAAAGCAAAGGGCAGAGAAAGCAAGAAGAATGAGAGAAAGGATGTCCATAGATGAAGGTTTGGAGTATGTGAGATCGAGGAAAGAAAGGAACCAGCAGATGGAAGAGTTTGATGCAGAGAGGCATGTCTCCTCTGAGGAGCGGTCTGAGAGTGAGAGGTTGAGGGAGGAAAGGAGAACCAAGAAGAGAAATGACCCAATTAGTAGTGAGAGTGAGCAAGGGGAGTTTGAGATTGGAGTGAACCTTGTTCAAGAGGAGGGTAATGGCTCTCCAAGTGAAGAAGGAAGTGATGAGACTGAGAGTGAAGAGGAAGGAGAAGAGGTCAATCAAGAGATTGAGGGAAGTGTTCATGAGAGCAATGAGAATGTGCCAATGGAGGAGGCTGAATCAGAGGAACAGATGAACTCCCCATGTACCAAGAGCACTACAATGCCCTCTTCTCCATGGACTTTATGGATACCAAGTACCCACATGTTGACACAATGAAGGCCCTTGGAATCTTTGAAGATGTGGAGCTAGTTCTCAAGAACATGCACTTGGCCAAATTGTTCTCTTATCACATGGAATCCTACAAGGAGCTCACTTGCGAGTTCTTAGCTTCAATGAGGTACCACATGTACGACGAGGAAGATAGAGCTGATTTGGACCAAGGATTGGGATGGATCACGTTCTTGGCTAAGGGAGAGAAGAGAATGGTGACCTTTAGGCAGTTGGAGATCTTATTTGGGTTCAACTATGGAGAAGGTATTAAGTGGAACTTCAAGGAGAAGGAACTCCAAAGGGTTTGGGCTACAATCGCTGATGGAGAGTACTCTTCCTCAAGGTCTAAGGCTGCTCAAATCAGGAGCCCAGTATTGAGATATGTGCACAAGGCACTAGCCAACACCTTCTTTGCAAGGAAGGCAACCGGGACCATTAACGAGGGGGAACTCAAGTTTCTTGACATGGGAATCAAGCCCATTCTCTCACGCACAAGCGATGGCAAGAGGATCAGGGGAGATAGATCCAACACAGGGAACTTGATGCCTTTCCTTGATCATCTCCTCACCTACAAGACCACAGCCTACAACACTAGACATCAACGAGGGAGGCGCCTAAGTGTTGGAGGGCTCATCACTCCTATCTTGTGTGCTGCTGGAGTGAACCCAACTGATAAGAAAGCCACTGAACCAGGTTGGATGGACATCAAGTTTTGCAAGACAACCTTCTCATTGAGCACAAGGAGTTGGATGGGAGGTTCCAATTCAAGTTCACCATCCATTGGCTGGCCCTTCCAAGCTTCTCCTGCCTAACCCAGAGCTCACCACAGTAGTCAGGGGTGAGAACATTTCAGACCCCCTTTGTATACACTAGTTGGGCATGAGGACGATTTTCGAGCTGAGGATCGAGCTGAGTCTCAAGCTGAGGATCGAGTCCAGGAGAGCGCGATTTGGGTGAGCCTGAGTGCTACTATTTTGAGGAGTATGAGGCTCCAAGGATGAACCCCTCTGTTGTGGCTGCCCACAAGAGGATTGGACTTCTCCAAAGGTTCAACAAGTGGCAAGGGAAAGCCATGGAAAAGATGCAAAAGTCCATGGACAAGATGGTGAGCAAGATCAAGAGTTTGGAGAAGAAAGTTTCTGGTTCTTCAAGCAAGAAGAAGAAGGCACCCATGGCCCCCACTTTCCTTAGGAGTAGATCACTCCTCACCACTCAAAGGAGGCTCCATACCCAAGAACCTCACAGAGCCTCTTCATTGAGCCAAGGGAAGGGGAAGACAACTCACATAGAAGGAGGAAGAGCTCTAAGCCCAGACGCTCCACTCGACCACCGGACTTGATCGAGTCCAAATAGAGGAAACTCAACTCGATCGAGCTGAGGGTCGAGTTGACCTGGAGGAGCCCCTATATGATGACGCCGGATTCGAGTACGATCCAACACCCTACCAAGACTTCTCTCAGACTCTCTGGACTCCCTATAACCGCTTCGGTGAAGAAGAGGAAGAAGAGGAAGAAGAGGAACCGCAAGCTCGATCGAGTGAGGCGAACCCAGTCGAGTGGAGTGTCCCTGACAGTCGTTTGCCCTCTCCAGACCACGACTTTGCCTCCCAGTTCTTTGGGGGGCACTGAGGTATCAAACACCAACCATTGTATATACCATTTCATGTTTTCTTTGTTTTATTTTTTCTTGGTTTTGCCCTCTTGAATCTTTCACTAAATTTCTCTCACACAAGGGACTGTGTGATTAAGTTTGGGGGAGGGTTTAAGAGATGATTTAACCTTGCTTTCTTTGTTCTTAGTTTTTCATCCTCTTATTGCATAGAAAAACCAAAAAATCATAAAAATTTCAAAAAATCCAAAAATATTTTCATCTTTTTGCATTCATATTTCTTAGTATTTTTTAGGATTGCATCTTTCACTTGCATTGCTAATTTGAAGACTTCCTACCAATTTACGATATTCCTTAGGATCGAAGAGCGGGTTTCAAGTGGAGAGAGTGAGCTTTGGTGTAGAAGCCATAGGTGTGGTTACCGGTTTGGCGTTAGTTATATCATAGCGATGTAGCAGGTCAAGAACATATTTCCTTTGTGAAAGATGAAGACCCGATGACGTTCTGTGAGCTTCAATACCGAGGAAGTAGTTTAAATTGGTCAGACAAAGGTTGCAAGATGCGAGTAATCCCTGTTTTGGTACTCCATGTGACCAAGATGTCATTAACATAGACAAGGAGGTAGATGTAATCTGTACCACTTCTGAGCATAAACAGCGAGGGATCAACTAGTGAATTGATAATTCCGAGGCTGAGAAGAAAGGTGCTCAGCTCATTGTACCAGGATCTCGGTGCTTGTTTCAGACCATACACAGCTTTGTTGAGTCGACAAACGTATGAGGGGTGATCAGCATCAACAAATCCTGGCGGTTCCTCCATGTACACTTCATATGTCAATGTGCCTTGGAGGAATGCATTGTTGACATCAAGTTGGAGAAGAGGCCACGATTGGGAGACGGAAAAATCGAGTACAATGTGGATCATCGTTGCTTTGATAACCGGGATGAAGGTCTCGATATAGTCTTGTCCTTCTTTCTGATTGTATCCTTTAGAAACAAGCCTTGCTTTACACCTGTTATGTTCACCAGAAGAAAGAAACTTGTTAGTGTAGATCCATCTACAACCAACGACATTAAAGTGAGCTTGACAAAGAACCAAATCAAAAGTGTGATTAAGAGCAAAAGCATCAATTTCAGTTGACATGGCTTCGCGCCAGCGCTTGTCTTTGAGAGCCTGAGTTAGTGTGCGAGGTTAAGCTGGAACAGAGAGAGATAAGGCCGCTGAATAGTTGTACAAGCTAACCTTCCAGTTTGTACTTCAAACCGGAAGGCTTCAGTAAGCAATGCATCCCCCCAAGAATTTGTATCTTTATATTTTGGATTAGGCTTCATGATGTGATTTTTCAGACGTGTGGTCATATGCTGTAGATTCTCCGGTGCTGGATTGGCCGGTGGTGGTTGTGGTAGCTGCAGTGGCGGTGATGGCGGTGGAGATGGTGAATCAGCAGGAGTCAATGGTGTTGTCGAGTCTGATGTTGATGAAGATGTAGACCTGGAGGAGAGATTCTGTAAATGGGCTGAATGTGTTGGTTGGGCTTGGTGTTTGTCTGGGCTTTGTGAGGAGGACAAATGGGCCTGTTTCTGTTAGACTTCAAGGACTGGAGAATTTTGTGGGCCTGTCATTGTGGTGAAGTTTTGAGAAGCAGAACTTGGATTGACTTCGGAGTGAGTGAGATGGCGGAGCTATTTGTGGCGACAATGGGTGAAGAGGTGAGCTCAATTGTGCATGAAGCAGTGGTTGTGGAGGAGTGATAGGTATTTGAGTAATTTGTGGAGATGATGGAATCTTCTCGGTGCTTGGACAAGTCACCAGTTGCGGTGGAAGTGATGCTGCAAAGGGGAAAACTTTTTCATCAAATCTGACATGTTGAGAGACGTAGATTCGCCCAATCGTTGGCTGAAGACAGATATATGCACTATGTGTCTGAGAGTAACCAATAAAGACACACGGCATTGATCGGTCTTCAAGTTTGTTGGTCGTGTACAGTCACAACAAGGGAAACAGAGGCAGCCGTACACTCAGAGTTTTGAATAAGTTGGGGAAACACGGAATAACTTCTGATACGGTGACTCCATATTAAGAAGTGGATTAGGTTGGGGATTGATCACGTAGACAGTTGTGGAGAAGGCATAAGACCAGTAGGTCTTGGGCATGGCGGCATGGGTGAGAAAATTAAGACAGGTTTCAACAACACAGGCTTCTCACTCAGGACACACGGCGAAGTGGTCTTGACGAAATACATTGAGTAGAATTTTTTAAAGCTCTTCCCAAAGTAGATGCTGCGGTAATGGAACTGGTTTGAAGTCCTTTTCTTGTGTTTTGCTCCATAATGCATCTTTTGACCTAAAATGACTCTTTACACTATAATTCCATAAAAATTACCTTTTAAGACAAGAATCCACTGGAAAACCGTATACAAAGTATAGAAAAACCATATAAAAAGCATGTAAAATAGAGATATATCAATGGCACAAGCTAACCTTCCAGTTTCATATTGGGGGGATGCATTGCTTACTGAAGCCTATATACTTAACTTTGTGCCCTCCAAATATGTTACTACTACTCCCTACGAGTGATGGACAGGTAGAAAACCCAACCCAACTCATCTAAGAGCTTGGGGATTCGCTGCATTTGTTCGTGATACTTCACATCCTCATGGAAAATTGGGTCTTAGAGGAAAGGAGTGTATCTTTATAAGATACTCTGAGCAATCTAAAGGATATGTGCTCATTGGGGAACAATCATAAGGAAGTATAACAGAGATTGAATAAGAAAATGATTTTTCTAAAAGGGGAGAGATTCATAGAGAACTCCATCTTGAAGAGATTCTTGACCCCACTAGTATTCCTCCTACTAACCAATCCGTGGAAGTTGGTGAAATTTCACGTGAACTATCACAACTTCGTGGGAGAAAAACATTGTTTGAATCACAAGATTATGAGTTGCGAAGAAGTAACTGTGGAAATGTTCCTCGGCGTCGTTTTGAGATAGAAGGGGAAGCTTTTATGGGTTCTTTATATGATGACTTAGAACCTATATCGGTTCAAGAAGCTCTCTTCTGCCCAAACTCAAATGAATGGAATGATGCAGTAGGAGAAGAACTAGAATCATTGAGAGAAAACCATGTCTGGGACTTTGTTGACCTTCCACCAGAACGTCGAGCAATCGGAAATAAATGGATTCTTAAGATCAAATGTAAGGCGGACGAATCGATAGATAGGTACAAGGCTCGCTTGATAGCGAAAGGTTATACCCAATACGAGGGTATAGACTATGAGGAAATGTTTTCACATGTGGTGAGGTTTGCCTTGATTCGGCTTATTTTTAGCAATCATGTCCGGATTAGATTTAAAGTTACATCAAATGGACGTTTAGACTGTGTTTCTTAACTGGGAACTAGAAGAAGAGATTTACATGCAGCAACCTATTGGGTTCGTTATAAAAGGCCAGGAGCACAAAGTTTGTAAACTTAGACGCTCTGTATATGGCTTAAAACAATCTTCTAAACAATGGTACCTTCGTTTTCATCAAGCTATAACTTCTTATGATATTACGATGATAAGTGAAGACCATTGTGTCTATGTCAAGAGTATAGGACAATCCTTTGTAATTCTATCTCTATATGTCGACGACATCTTATTGGCTGGAAATGATATGGAGTTTCTTATAACCATTAAACAATGGTTGTCATCTCATTTTGAGATGAAATATATGGGAGAAGCTGAATACATACTTGGTGTTAAGATACACCGAGTGATAAAGGAAATTATTAGCTCTTTCTCAGGAGTCTTACATTCATACTATCCTTGAAAGGTTTAATATGCTTGATTGTAACCCCATTGACACTCCAATCGCGAAAGGTGAAGGCCTAAGCCTAAATATGTGCCCTAAGACCGATAATGGGAAAAAAGAGATGAAAGGAGTTCCATACTCAAGCGCTATAGGGATTGTGATGTATGCTATGATGTGCACTCGGCCGGATATTTGTTATGCGGTTGGCTTGGTAAGCCGTTAGCAGTCAAATCTCGGGAAGAAACATTGGATGGCAGTGAAGAGGATCCTTAGATACTTAAAGGGAACTACGGACTATTCTTTGTGTTATCAAGGAAATGATTTACACTTGACGGGTTACACCGATGCCAAATGGGCTGGCGATTTAGATGAGCGTAGATCAACTTCAAGATATGATTTCTTGCTAAGTGGTGGTGCTATTACTTGGAGTAGCAAGAAGTAGTCATGTACAGCCTTATCCACGATGGAGGCTGAGTTCATTGCTTGTTCAGCATCAATTCAAGAGGCTGTATGGCTGAGAAGGTTCCTACAAATCTTACAAGTCACAACGGAGGCATATTCTCCCATGACTGTTCATTGTGATAGTCAAGCTTGTATTGCTTATATGAAGGATCCCAAGTATTATGGGAGGACAAAGCACATCAAAATCAAAGGAAATTTTGTAAGAGACATTGTGGCAAAGAAAGAAGTGGTCCTTAAGTACATATCTACTCATAGAATGGTTGTTGATCCATTTACCAAACCTATTCCTAGAGATGTGTTTCTTGCTCATGTTGGAGCTTTAGGTTTGCGTAGAATTTAAGGAATGTACTTATGGAGCCTTGTTATTTGACATTGTACTTATGATGGATGTTTTTAAAAAAAATATATATATTTCAGACGTTTAATATAATAGTCAATTTCTTTTATTGTTTTCCATACTTACACATCAATATTAAGAAATGTAACCAAGTTTGGAGTTTGGTTGACTCACTTGATCTCATAGTCATTCCTTGCAGGAAGTGGTGGATGGATAGGGTTTCTATCCGTGAAGAAAGCATCGGCAGAGTCATAGTCTCCGATTGTTTGGGCACCTGCTTGAGGTTGCACATTCACATCTCCAGCAGGATCTTGTGGATTAGGAGGAGGAGGAGGTGGATCTCGTCCTTCTTCATTAGCGCGCGCCACTTCAGCGGCGTGAACGCGAGCTGCTTCGTCGGCCATCTCTTGGGCATTTTGCTTCCTAAGTAACTTCTCGAGCTTGTCTATCTTTGGATGTTCAACTAGGTTGTCCTTGTTGGACCTCCTAGTCATGCACCTGAAAAGAGTCTAGGAAACAAATTAAATCAAAAGGGAAAAACAAATGTAAAAGCAAAAATCAAAGAAAAAGAAATCAAAAACTGAAAATTCAAAAAGTAAAAGCAAGCAAAACAGGGAAAGGTTCTAGACTAGATCCTAGTCGAGCCTCAAAGGTACTGCTGCAGTCCCCGGCAACGGCGCCAAAAACTTGATGTTGAGTTAGGTTTTACCAAACTCTTAGACCTCTGCAAGTGCACAGATCGCGGAAGTATGGGTATCGAACACAAGGACTGGCTATTGAGTACACTTTGAAACTATGGATTTTGGATCAAGCTAAAACAAAAGTATGGTTTGAGGTTGTTATGGTGAACAGAACTAGCAAGTAAACGAGGTTGTAAATCAATAAGGAAGAAGCGCTAGGTCAACAGGGGCTAATCGCAGAGAAGCAAGCAATGATCAATGAAACAATGATAGATGAATTGATTAGGGATGTTGGGATATTAAGAACCGTCTAGACACTACAAGAAAAAGGAGATATTGTGACTAATCATTGTTACGAAAATTATTCGTCATGAATCTGTGACATTTTATATACGGTTTTGTGACTAAATATTTATGTCACAGAAATGTAGCTATTACGTCACAGTTTTGTGACATTCTAATTTGTAACCATAGTTTGTCACCGTTAGTAACGAAATTGTGACTTAGCTATCGTCACAACTGTGACAATACTCTGACCAAATGTATAGTAGCAACTTTGTTACAAACTTGTGATGAAATAATCAGCGTTAATTTATAACGAAACAATGACTAATTAATAGTCACTAATTGGTACGAATTAAAAAACACAGTAAACGTTACAAATTGTAACTAAAAATGTAACAAAACCGTCTCAATGAAAAAATAATGTTTCCAATATTTTATTAGTCATAATATTAATATTTAGGAGATAGCTATCAAAATATTATCATGACATACGTTTTATTTTGATCTTTTTTTTTTATAAACGAAAATATAAAATTTACTTTTTTTTACATGTAAGAAATGTATTTTTTCCTGTTTGTTAAAAAGAAATATAATGTATCATAGTAATATTTCTACTAATTACTTTTATTATACCCTACAGATAACAATAAATTTCCTAATTAGATAGGGATTTACTTTAACCAAAAAAAAAGGAAAAGCATCAATATTTTCTTATTATGTAGTATACATGCATATGAGATCCACGATACTTGCAAAAAATCAAAAGTTCATAAAACTAGAGCCTCACGTTGGAATCAAAGATAACACAAGGCAGGCAAAAAGCTTTTCTCCGAGACAGGTCATTAACGAACTCACTATTTTTCTTCTTCAAAAAGTATTTCAATAATTGTGTTCAATAATTATTATATTTTTGATTTGTGTTCAAAACTTATTATATTTTTGATAATCCAGACTATGTGTTCTAAACTTATTATATTTTTCATAATCCAGACTATGTCAACGTCGTCGAGTGATGGTATTAAAGTTAGAAGACGGTGGATGTATGAAAGAATTGATCATGCTAATAATCAAGTTTCTGAAGTCTTCTGTCAAGGATTACAAAGTTTGATGAGATTAGCAAAGACTCAACCTCTATTTCTCGAGAATGGAAAGATCTTCTGTCCATGTTTTAAATGTGAAAACGGAAGATTACTGAAAGAAGAGATTGTTTGGAAGCATTTATACAATAGAGGCTTTATGTCTAACTATTGGGTTTGGATTTCTCATGGAGAATATTACGATATGCTCAATAATAATCATGAGGCTTTTGATGATTTTATAAATGCTGGTGGAGTTGGTTTTGATCACGACTCTCTTACGGAACAAGTAAATCCTTATGTGGCAATGGTTTCAGATGCATTTGTTGGGAACATGGAAGAATTAGTTGAGAACATGGAAGAAGAGCCTAATGCTGAAGCAAAAAAGTTTTTTCATATTCTGGATGCTGCAAAAAATCCTATTTATGATGGGTGTAAAGACGGTCTGTCACAACTCTCTTTAGCAGCTCGGCTCATGAGTTTGAAGACCGATTATAACCTGCCACAAAATTGCATGGATTCGATTTCTCAAATGGTTGATGTACTTGCATTTTACATAGTTTTAGCACATCTTTTATGCATCTTTTGCATAGTTTTAGCTTCCATTTGCATCATATCTTGTTCCTTTTCTCTTCTTATGCATTCATGTTAGTTTTAGGTTGCATTTGCATACATATGCATGTTTGGTCCTTTGAAATAGGTCTTTTGGAGCATTCTGGAGCATATGGGACATGAGGAGCATGGAGGGACTTGGCACATGGAAGCAGCTCAACTGGATACGCAAAGGAAGAAGGGAGAAGCCATCTTGAAGACCAGCTCGACCGTCTACTCGACCAACCGGTCGAGTTCCTCAACTCGACCGGCCAAGCTTCAACTCGATCGAGCTGGAAGTCAAAGTCAAACCCGAAAAATGTTGCTTCCCCCTTGACTTTCCTTTGACCCTAAACCTAATCCTCTTGTATTTAAAGGCTCTAAGCCACGAAAAAACCACCAAGCTTTAGATTATTTTGTTTTAGTTTCTTTTTTATTGTCTTTTACTTTTTAGAGATCTAATCCCATCTTTGTGTTCTTGAAGCTCTTGCTTCTTGAATCTTAGATCCTGGATAATCTCTTTGTATTTGCACTTGCTTATTTCAATAAAAGTTGTTTAATTTCATCTCCTCTTTCTTATGATGTCTCTTTTATTGCATTTGCTTGTGTTTACATTCATGTGTAGTGAGTAGTTACCCATTAGGGTTTGAGATGGGATAGATTAGAGGTTTCATATGCTTAATCCTTCTAGCTTATGGTCTTAATCTAGATTCTCTCTCTTTTGGATAGATCTTAAGGCTACATGACCACTACCCCTGGCTTGTAAGTCCTTAGGCGACTCCCCACACGAAGTGATGGCATTCGCTGGAAAAGATCCACTAAGAGCTCCAATATCTCTTGCTCTAGACAATAGAGGTCTAAGGGGTTGGATGGATTAGTTTGGGCAATGATCCTATAGCCTCCAAGGTTTGATTCTCACTGGCTAACCCCCTGTTTCTGAGATCATTCCTTGGTTGATAGCCTCCACCTTGGGAAAGGGTTGGCTAGGCATTGAGAAGCCCAATATCAAGAGAAGCCTTGATACAAGGAGTTTTAAGAGCTAGATTGATTAAGTGTAGATTCCTTTGATTGCAAAACCCTGTCTTGAACCCTAATTCTCTCTTTATCTTGTTAAAGTCGTCACCTTTAGCTTTTTGTCTCAACTCGACCCTAAACTCGATCGAGCTGGTACTCTGTTCCACTCGACTCGAGTCCTTGGTCGAGCTACTTCACTGCTTTGTTTACTTTTATTGCACTGCATTTCATTTTTAGGTTGTTAGTGTTACTTCAAATCTATAACTGCTTGCTTGACTTTCTGGTTGTTTCATATTCTCATAGAGTGACAAGTTTCCCATTTTGGATTGATAACCTCTTATACTTCAATGACTATGATGGTTAAGAGGAATTGATTGATTGTGTTTGCACCATTACCATCATCTTATTACCCTGTTGCATTCCACCTCATATCTTATCATTTCATTCATTTCACACACACAAAATCCTATCATCAATTTGGCGCCGTTGCCGATTTGGGAATATTTTTGTTGCATTTGAGTTTCAAACACACTTGGACGATCAAGCTATACCACCCCTGTTCTATTGTACTGCTGGGTTTTTGTCTCTTTTTGCAGGTGTATGCGAACTCGATCGAGTCGGTCTAACTGAAGACTTGGTCGAGCTAGACATTACAACGGGTAGAAAGAGGGTTCAGAGGTCACAGAGGGTACAAGAGGAACCTGAGGTGCTTGTTGCTGATACAATGGATGTACCAGAGGGGAATGGAAACCCTTTGGGCAATGGACTCGGTCGAGCTAGGCAAACTCGACCGATTGGTCAAGGAGATGCTCCAAACCGCCACCAACAGAGACAAGGGATTGTTCCACCACCAGTGCAGAACCACAACTTTGAGATCAAGCTGGGAATGATCAACCTTGTCCAGAACAAGATGTTCCATGGATTGCCAAGTGAAGACCCCATTGACCACCTTGATGAGTTTGATAGGCTTTGTGATTTGACAAAGATCAATGGTGTCTCTGAAGATGCCATCAAGCTGAGACTCTTTCCTATGTCTCTAGCTGACAAAGCTCACCAATGGGAGAAGAGCTTGCCCCATGGCACAATCACCACTTGGGATGAATGCAAGAAGGCCTTTCTTGCTAAGTTTTTCTCCACCGGTCGCACAGCCAAGCTTAGAGGAGAGATATCCAGCTTCATCCAGCGAAACAATGAGACATTCGCAGAGGCTTGGGAGAGGTTCAAAGGCTACACAAGTCAGTGCCCACACCATGGATTCAACAATGAATCACTACTCTCCACTCTTTATAGAGGATGCTTGCCTAGGTATAGGGAGATGCTAGACACAGCTAGCAATGGGAACTTCCTCAACCAGGATGTAGATGATGGCTGGCAACTTGTGGAGAACATAGCTAACTCAAATGGAAGCTATGGAGAAGAGTATGATCGCACCAACCGGAGCTCGACCCACCACTCGATCGAGTCAGACGAAAAGTTGAGAAAAGATGTTAAGGCATTGAATGAGAAGTTGGATAAGCTGATCCTAGCTCAGTCCACAATGAAGAAAGTCAACTTTGTGTCTGCTGAGGAGATGGAACCAGTCCAAGAAGGGGAGGATACACAATTTGCTGAGGTGTGCTACATGAGCAATGGGCAAGGAGGTTACAACAAAGGATACTATAACTACAAGTCCAACCCTGCCATGTCATACCGCAACACTGATGTTGCTAACCCTCAGGACCAAGTATATCCTCAACAACAAGCAGCTCGATCGAGTCAAGGTGCCACAACATGGGTATGGTCAAAAGAACAATTACCAAGGACCACAAGGCACTTTCCCTGGACAACAAATGAATATCCCACCAGGCTTCCCCCACCAACCGCCCCAGCCTGCACCTTCACAAGAGAATGAGCTCAAGGCAATGCTAAAGCAACTACTTCAAGGGCAAGCTGATGGGGTAGTGGACACAAGCAAGAAGCTAGCTGAAATAAACTCTAAGATCGAGAACCTCAACACAAGGGTTTACTCTCTGGAGAATCATGCTTCTTCTGTTGCTGCTGCTACAAAGCAAGGACAACTACCTGGTAAAGCTATTCAGAACCCCAAGGAACAGTGCAAGGTCATCTTCACTCAAGAAGGACTTGTTGAAGAAGAGGATCAAGAAAGGGTCATTGAAGATTTTTGTTTACTGCTGAATGATGAAGAGATTGTTGCTGCTGAGGCTCCTGGAGTCCAGATTGATCAACCAGAAGTGCATGCACCTACTGTGGCCATTCACACTTCACCAGTTGAGCTCGCACGACAAGCTCGATCGGCAGCTCGATCGAGTCCAACTCTAGCTCGATCGAGTCCGACCTCTTCTGTCCGACAGCCTGTTTTGCTTGATCCTTACAACCGGTTGCCGCTTCCTCGTCTCGCCTACTTAGTCAAGGTCACAAGGAAGTGATTCACAAGTTCAGAAGAGATCTCAGTGGGATTGGAATTGAGTTGCCTCTATGGATAGCATGAGTGAGGCATTTGATCAAATGCAAATGGTCAAGGATGTTCTAGCCAACAGTGATAAAGTTTCAGAGGTCCTACAAGAGTCTACTCATCAGTTCAACCTGCTTACTTCACCCACCTTCCTACCAAAGGTCAAGGATCAAGGGAAATTCACTCTCCCTTGCACACTTGGGCATCTTGAGATTGACAATGCCTTAGTGGATTCTGGAGCAAGCATCAATCTGATCTCTCTCTCCATGGCAGAGAAGCTAGGCATAGCTGGAGCCTTGCAGCGCCCTACTACTTCAATCATGTTTGGAGATGCAACTTCTAAGTCTCCTCTTGGAGTGTTCAAGAACTATCACTTGAAAATTGGAGAATGCATCATCCAAACTGATCTCACTGTGATGGAAATGGAAGAAGAGAAGGATTTGCCTTGTTATTGGGAACCCCTTTCCTTAGTACAGTTGGCGCTTCAATAGACTTTCACAAGCAAGAAGTGATCCTTCACAAGGTGAATAGTTTGGTGTCATATCGCTTGCAGCCTAGAGGTTCAGACTTTTGTGCCACAATTGACAGTACCAATCTCAGTTCTAAGAGTCATGGAGCTACAAAGGTTGTGAAGGAAAGGGTTGACAAGGAACCAAGAGTTGGGAAGGATAAGGATGAGAGAGGACCAAGGATTGAGAAGCCACGTCTTGAGAGGGCTAGAGTTGAGAAACCACGATCTGATAGGCCAAGAGCTGAGCGACTTGTTCAAGCCCCTTGTGTGCTTGATGAAGAGAGCCTTCAAGCTTTGTTTGATGAGCCACTAGGAAGGGCTCTAAAGAAGGGGAGGATGCAGCCTCTAAGGCAAGACCAGGAGATAAAAGAAAGGATCCACCAGCTCAGGCCCCTTCAGTCAAGCCATCTCAGCTCACAATGACTTTGTTCCCCACCAAGTTTGAAAATGGGAAGATTGAGTACAAGATAAGGTACAAGGGGAGATCAAGGCCATTCTCTAGAGCCAAGGCCTTGGTGACTTCAGAACAGTCCAGGGACCCAACCAAGCTAAAGGAGCTTCTGTCTCAAGTCCTCACTATCACCCTTGATGGTGGGACTAGCTCAACCAATGCCTAAGAAGGTAAAGGTCAAGCTATGGGACCTTAAACAAGCTCACTTGGGAGGAAGTCCCATGTTTATCCTTGTACATACTCTATTTATGCAATTTCTATCTATCTTTATGTTTTTAACCTTTCAATAAGTTAAGTTTAGGTGTCAAGGAGCCAGCTCGACCACAGCTCGATCGAGCTAGAAACCAGGGCAACTCGATCGAGCTCAACTCGACCAAGGTAAGTTTTTGAATTTCAAATTCATAACCGTTTTCTTGGTCAAGGGAGTGGGTCCCACAAGCTGATTTTGGTCCCCCACTACCCTAATTCGATCAGAGAATCCCTAGTTTCTTGTTCCCTCTTTATTTCTTTTAATCTCAACCACACATCTCAAACACTCTCTTCCCCATAACTCGATCGAACCACTTCCTCTCTCCCACACTCTAAATTTCTGAAATCATCCATCTCTCTCTTCACCACAAGAAAAATCGATTTTCAATCTCTCTCTTAAGTTTTTGCGATTTCATTTGTTCTTCATCTTGTTTTGCTTAGTTCTTAGTTTACTGCTCTTCAATTCCATCATTCAAGCAAGGTATGAACCCTAAAACCCTTGATTCTTCATCTCGATTCCTCCATTGCTTGTTTCCTCTTGATTTTTGATTGCATGTGTCCCTTGTGGACTTGTTATTGAGAATTGCTTTCATATTTCGCTCTGCTGTATACTTGTTAGAATTTGCTTCACCTCACCTCTGTTTTGCCTTTAAACTTGTTGCATGTGCTTGAAATTGAATTTGAGTTTGGTAATGGTTAGGTTGCTATGTTTTTCACTAGAATTGCTTATTGTTCCATTTACTAGTTGTTCTTGGTTCAATTTGATTGATTAGCATCCTTTCCAGCTCTTAATACTGAATTAGGTTTGGTTATACTCTGTTTTCACCCAACTCGATCGAGTTTGTCACTCGAGTTTTTTGACTCGATCGAGCTGAGTGTCGAGTTGACCAAACCGATCATTACAACTCTAATTTTTGAATTTTGATGCATTTCAGGGACCAATCTAAGATGTTGAGAGGTGAAGGAAGCAAGCAGCGTTCACAAGGAGGAGATGATAAGAGGAGCAAGGAGGATACTCAAAACACAAACCAAGGAGGACATAGAAGAGGTTGAGAGGGTGAGGGAAGAAAGGAGAACCAAAAGAAGGAATGATCCTCTCAGCAGTGAGAGCGAAGCAGGAGAGTTTGAAATTGGGTGAACATCCCACATGAGGAGAATGATGACTCCCCAAGTGAAGAAGAGGGTGAAGAGATCAATCAAGAGATTGAGGAGAGTGAGCATGAGGGCAATGAGAATGTGCCCATGGAAGAGGAGGAGTCAAGGAAGAAGAGGATGAGCTCCCCATGTACCAAGAGCACTATGATGCTCTCTTCTCCATGGACTTCATGGAGACCAAGTACCCACATGTTGACACATGAAGGCCCTTGGAATCTTTGAAGATGTGGAGTTGGTCCTCAAGAACATGCACTTGGCCAAGTTCTTCTCTTACCACATGGAATCCTACAAGGAGCTCACTTGCGAGTTCTAGCTTCAATGAGGTACCACATGTATGAGGATAGAGCTGATTTGGACCAAGGATTGGGATGGATCACGTTCTTGGCTAAGGGAGAGAAGAGAATGGTGACCTTTAGGCAGTTGGAGATCTTGTTTGGGTTCAACTATGGAGAGGGAACCAAGTGGAACTTCAAGGAGGAACTCCAAAGGGTTTGGGCTACAATCGCTGATGGAGTGTACTCTTCCTCAAGGTCAAGGCAGCTCAGATCAGGAGCCCAGTGTTGAGATATGTGCACAAGGCACTTGCCAACACCTTCTTTGCAAGGAAGGCAACCGGGACAATCAACGAGGGAACTCAAGCTTTCTTGACATGGGAATCAAGCCCATCTCTCACGCACAAGCGATGGCAAGAGGATCAGAGGGAGATAGATCATGCAGGGAACTGATGCCTTTCCTTGACCAGCTCTCACCTACAAGATCACAGCCTACAACACTAGGCACAAAGAGGAAGGAAAGCTTAGTGTTGGAGGGCTCATCACACCTATCTTGTGTGCTGCTGGAGTCCAACTGACAAGAGAAGGTCTACTGAACCAGGTTGGATGGACATCAAGTTTTGCAAGACCAACCTCCTCATTGAGCACAAGGAGTTGGATGGGAGGTTCCAATTCAAGTTCACACATCCATTGGCTGGACCCTCCAAGCTTCTCCTGCCCAACCCAGAGCTCACCACAGTTGTAGGGGTGAGAACATTGACTTCAGACCCCCTGTGTACACATTAGTTGGGCATGAAGAGGATTTGCGAGAAGAGGAGCCTGAGCTCGATCGAGCTGAGGATCGAGCTGAGGATCAGCTCAGGAATGAGGATTTGGGTGAGCCTGAGTGCTACTACTTTGAGGAGTATGAGGCTCCAAGGATGAACCCCTCTGTTGTGGCTGCCCACAAGAGGATTGGACTTCTCCAAAAGGTTCAACAAGTGGCAAGGGAAAGCCATGGAGAAGATGCAAAAGTCCATGGACAAGATGGTGAGCAAGATCAAAAGTTTGGAGAAGAAGGTTTCTGGTTCTTCAAGCAAGAAGAAGTCCAAGGCCCCCACTTTCCCTAGGAGTAGGTCACTCCTCACCACCCAAAGGAGGCTCCCTGCCCAAGAGCCTCACAGAGCCTCTTCTTTCGAGCCAAGGGAAGGAGAGACAACACGCAGAGAAGGAGGAAGAGTTCCAAGGCCAGACGCTCCAGCTCGACCACCGGACTCGATCGAGTCCAAACAGAGGAAACTCAACTCGATCGAGCTGAGGGTCGAGTTGACCTGGAGGAGCCCCTGTTTGAGAACCCTGGATTCGAGTACGATCAACCCAGTACCAGGACTTCTCTCAGACCTCTGGACTCCCTACAACCGCTTCGAGCGAGCCAACTCCACCAAGGCCAAGGAAGCCACACCCACTTTGAAGATGAAGAAGAAGAGGAGAGGAGCCACAAGCTCGATCGAGTGAGCCGAACCCAGTTGAGTGGAGCGCTCCTGATGGCCGTCTCCCATCTCCAGACCACGACCTAGCCTCCCAGTTCTTTGGGGGGCACTGAGGTATCCAAACACCAACCCTTGTATATACCATTTCATATTTTCTTGCTTTGTTCTTGTTTTTTCTTGGTTTTGCCCTCTTGAATCTTTCACTAAATTTTTCTCACACAAGGGACTGTGTGATTTAAGTTTGGGGGAGGGTTCAAGAGATGATTTAACCTTGTTTTCTTTGTTCTTAGTTTTTCATTTATCTTTTGCATAGAAAAACCAAAAAAATCATAAAATTTTCAAAAAATCCAAAAATATTTTCATCTTTTTGCATTCATATTTGTTAGACTTGTTTAGGATTGCATTTTTCACTTGCATTGTTGATTTGACTTTGAAAACTTGTCCATCTTTTGCGATTTCTTGAGTGCCCTGTTTTTAGATTCTTTTGTGCATTAGGGTGAGATTGATTGAGCAGCAAGAACCATGTTTATCTTGATCATATCGCTGCATGCACATCTCATTCAACCATTGCTGTGATTTGATGCATTTCCCTATCTATTTGAACCATAACTTGATCTTTAATTACCAATGCTTGCATTTGATTTCAACTCATGGCTACCACATACATATCTGGACATTCTTTACCTATTTTCATATCCCTTTTGCTTGTCCAGATAGCTGATCTCTATCTTTGAGACAGTTACCACACCTTAAACCTAAGCCTTTTCATTTCAAACCCCATATTATCTCTTGTGCGAATGTGAGAACCTTTCTTGGCTTTGCTTAGCATAAGGTGTTGTGTTTAAACCGGCAGGGGCAGTAGTTCTAGTTGTCTAGTTCTCTTGGGATTGTTTTCAGGCTAAGTTTGGGGGTGCCAACTCGAGCTCGATCGAGTTGGGTGTAAAAACCAGAAAAGTGGTAAAAGTTGGGAAAAACCCAAAGGAAAAAGAGTTTGTTAAGTCCAGGGAGTTGGCAGTGTTAAAAAGGGTCTAGTAAAGGTTTGGGAAGTTAAAAAAGGAAAGTAAAAAGGGTTCTAAGTAGAATGAAAAGAAGGCAAAGCCTCAAGTGTCAAAAAGGAAGAAAAGTTCCCTAAGTGTTTAGAAAATCCCAAACCGCTAGATGTTACCTCAAGAAGCCTCTCCCTAGGAAGTTCTTAAAAGAAAAGTGAGCAAAGCTCCTCAGTTTCAAAGGCGAAATGCCAAAAAGGGTAGTTAGGATTTTGTTCTAAAAAGCTCTAAGTGTTGAACTCGATCGAGTTAGGATTAGGCGGCTCGAGCTGCTGTTCTTGCATCATCTTTGGTTCTAACACTTAGCCTTCTGCCAAAGCAAAGCCACTTTCTTGAGAGATCCCTGTTACTAAACCACCATACAAAAGAGACCCTCTTTGTCTCTTAACCCATAAACCCTTGAAACCAAATGAGTTGATTGATCTTGCATGTTTTTGGTTCACTGTTTTTGCTTAATGAATGTTAAAGGGATTTGCTGATTTGAATGCATTGTTTGAGTGACTGTGAAGTGGGATTGATGTTGATAAGCATGGTTAAATCTTAATGAATATCTCTCACCTTGTTGCATTCTAGAATCTCTAAGTTGGACATTTAGCAAATCGCTTTTGAGGACATGTTTTTAAGTGTTGAATCAGCTATTTTCAAACCTCATCTCTTTCTTGTTCTATTTGTTTGCTTGAGGGCAAGCAAAGTTCAAGTTTGGGGGTGTTGATGTACTTGCATTTTACATAGTTTTAGCACATCTTTTATGCATCTTTTGCATAGTTTTAGCTTCCATTTGCATCATATCTTGTTCCTTTTCTCTTCTTATGCATTCATGTTAGTTTTAGGTTGCATTTGCATACATATGCATGTTTGGTCCTTTGAAATAGGTCTTTTGGAGCATTCTGGAGCATATGGGACATGAGGAGCATGGAGGGACTTGGCACATGGAAGCAGCTCAACTGGATACGCAAAGGAAGAAGGGAGAAGCCATCTTGAAGACCAGCTCGACCGTCCACTCGACCAACCGGTCGAGTTCCTCAACTCGACCGGCCAAGCTTCAACTCGATCGAGCTGGAAGTCAAAGTCAAACCCGAAAAATGTTGCTTCCCCCTTGACTTTCCTTTGACCCTAAACCTAATCCTCTTGTATTTAAAGGCTCTAAGCCACGAAAAAACCACCAAGCTTTAGATTATTTTGTTTTAGCTTTCTTTTTTATTGTCTTTTACTTTTTAGAACCTAATCCCATCTTTGTGTTCTTGAAGCTCTTGCTTCTTGAATCTTAGATCCTGGATTATCTTGCTTTGTATTTGCACTTGCTTATTTCAATAAAAGTTGTTTAATTTCATCTCCTCTTTCTTATGATGTCTCTTTTATTGCATTTGCTTGTGTTTACATTCATGTGTAGTGAGTAGTTACCCATTAGGGTTTGAGATGGGATAGATTAGAGGTTTCATATGCTTAATCCTTCTAGCTTATGGTCTTAATCTAGATTCTCTCTCTTTTGGATAGATCTTAAGGCTACATGACCACTACCCCTGGCTTGTAAGTCCTTAGGCGACTCCCCACACGGAAGTGATGGCATTCGCTGGAAAAGATCCACTAAGAGCTCCAATATCTCTTGCTCTAGACAATAGAGGTCTAAGGGGTTGGATGGATTAGTTTGGGCAATGATCCTATGCCTCCAAGGTTTGATTCTCACTGGCTAACCCCCTGTTTCTGAGATCATTCCTTGGTTGATAGCCTCCACCTTGGGAAAGGGTTGGCTAGGCATTGAGAAGCCCAATATCAAGAGAAGCCTTGATACAAGGAGTTTTAAGAGCTAGATTGATTAAGTGTAGATTCCTTTGATTGCAAAACCCTGTCTTGAACCCTAATTCTCTCTTATCTTGTTAAAGTCGTCACCTTTACTGCTTTTTGTCTCAACTCGACCCTAAACTCGATCGAGCTGGTACTCTGTTCCACTCGACTCGAGTCCTTGGTCGAGCTACTTGTTTACTGCTTTGTTTACTTTTATTGCACTGCATTTCATTTCTTAGGTTGTTAGTGTTACTTCAAATCTATAACTTGCTTGCTTGACTTTCCCATTTTGGATTGATAACCTCTTATACTTCAATGACTATGATGGTTAAGAGGAATTGATTGATTGTGATTGCACCATTCCATTTCATCTTTATTCACCCCTGTTTGCATTCCACCTCATATCTTATCATCCTTCATTCATATCACACACATACGCAAAACTCTACCATCAATGGTGCAAGATTTTTTGCCACAAGGTAACAACTCAATGAACTCTTACTATGATATTAAGAAGCTTATGCGGTGATTGGGTTTACCTTATCACAAAATTGATGTTTGTGAAGATAATTGCATGATATTTTGGAAAAATGATGAAAAGGAGGAGAATTGCAAATTCTGTAAAAAAGATAGATTCCGGCCTATACAAAACTCTGGACAGAAGAAAGTTGCATATCGCCAAATGTTTTATTTTCCGGTAGCTGATCGACTCAAGAGATTATACCAATCTGATAAAACTGCAAAAGAGATGAGATGGCACGCAGAACACTTAGCGAGTGTTGGAGAAATGTGTCATCCCTCAGATGGAGAAGCATGGAAACATTTTAACAAGGTATTCCCTGATTTTGCTACTGAGCCAAGAAACGTTTACCTTGGGTTATGCACAGACGGTTTTAATCCATTTGGTATGTCAGGACATAACTATTCATTATGGCCTGTTATTTTAACTCCATATAATATGCCACCAGAGATGTGCATGAAACAAGAGTTTATGTTTCTAACAGTTCTAGTTCCTGGTCCGAGTCATCCAAAAAGAAGTCTGGATATTTTTCTTCAACCATTGATACAAGAGCTGAAGGATTTGTGGTGTAATGGTGTTCATGCATATGATATATCTACTAAGCAGGATTTTGTCTTACGAGCTGTACTTATGTGGACAATTAGTGACTTCCCTGCTTATGGTATGCTTTCTGGGTGGACAACTCATGGTCGGTTGGCATGTCCTTATTGTATGGAGGAGACCGACGCATTTCAATTGAAGAATGGGAGAAAAACAAGTTGGTTTGATTGTCATCGCTGTTTTTTACCCATAGATCATAATTACAGGTGGAACAAGAAAAATTTCAGAAAAGGAAGGGTTGTGAATGATAATCCACCTCAAATACTAACAGGCCAGGAACTCTTCGATAGAGTTAGTTGCTTACCAAAAACAGTTGATTGTGGAGGAAACCATGGACGATTACAAGGATACGGTGATACTCACCATTGGCATAAGCAGAGCATTTTTTGGGAGTTACCTTATTGGAAAGATCATAAACTTCGACATAATCTTGATGTTATGCATATTGAAAAAAACTTTTTTGATAATATCATCAATACTTTGTTGAATGTGCAAGGAAAGACGAAAGATAATATCAAATCACGAATGGATTTGAAAGAGTATTGTAATCGCCAAGAGCTACATGTAACAACTGATGGGAAGACACCATTTCCGATTTTCAGACTACAAGCCGATGCAAAAACAAGTTTTTTACAATGGCTTGAGAAAGATGTTAAGTTTTCTGATGGATATGCATCAAGCCTGTCCAAGTGTGTTGATTTATCCAAAGGAAAATTAACAGGAATGAAAAGTCATGATTGTCATGTTTTGATACAAAGATTAATACCGATTGCGTTTGCGGAGCTTCTCGATAAACCTGTAAACCAAGCGCTATCTGGTAAGTATATAACTTTTAATATTAAATAGATTTTGTTGCATCTGCTTCGTCTCTGTTTTATAGTCTCTGTTTTTGTTTTTGTGTTACTATATTTTACAATCGCAATTTCTTCTTTGAGTTCTATTTTGCTTCTTTCGCTTACGTTTGCCTTAAGAAAGGATTTAATATTGTGGTGTGTTTGACTTTTTTTGGTACTTTGCGATTTGGTGACCATAGGATATTTCGTCTACTAATGGCGGAAGGTAAGAAGAGAGCTTATAATTGAAATCCTACATGAAACAGGAATCCTACTTACAATCAAGATTCTAATGAAAATAGGACTCCTAATTGAAATAGGACTCCTACTTAGAATAAAACTTCTACTTGGAGTAGGACTCCTACTTGAAATAGAACTACTATTTATTATAGAGATTATATGTTATTGTGATTTCTTATGATTTGATATTATAAATAGTTTTAGTTTGATTAGTCTTATATCGATGGTTTGATCTGAATCTCTCTTTGACCTCTAAATTGGCGCTTTCCTATTTATAGACCTCTGTATCGTGAATATTGTTGTCTAATTGATGATTTTATTCATTAGATTATTTTTTTTATGCTGTAATCGAGTAACATGATATGTACCTCTCAGCTTTTAATTGGAACGTTATGGAAATTCATATCTAACGTGATATCTTTTTGTAGGTGTTAGCTTATTTTTTCGGGATCTTTGTGCACGATCTTTACATAAAGACAGTGTTTCTATATTGCAGAAGAACATTAGTACGGTTCTTTGTGATTTGGAGAAAATATTTCCTCCATCATTTTTTTATGTCATGGAACATTTAGCAATTCATTTGCCATATGAAGCTATCCTTGGGGGTCCAGTGCAGTTTAGATGGATGTATCCTTTCGAAAGATATATAGGTCATCTAAAAAGAAAAGTGAAAAATAAGGCCAAAGTAGAAGGCTCGATTGTTGAACAGTACATCAATTAAGAAATCTCTACTTTTGGTACTTATTACTTTGAGCCACATATCAATATCAAGACAAAAGGTCGAACAGAAGAGCGACACTATGATGGAAGTAATCAAGGAGATACACACCAATTGGGTGAAATTCCTGATATTTTTTCACAAGCAGGGAGAGGCAGTGGTAAAGAAAAGGAGATATGGCTTCAAAGCCAAGACCTCCGTATCGCACAAACATATATTCTGTTAAACTGCGAACAAGTATGGCCGTTTGAAAGGTACGTGAAATTATATGTACAAACTTTAATTTATATTTTTATAGGTTAAATACAAAACATTGTTGTAATTTTTGGTGAAATTCTTCTATAGGTTATTTGACGAGAAAATGACTGTCTTACATCCTGGGATAAGTGAAAACAATCTATATGTGCTTAAAGAAAAGAACTTTGCAAGCTGGTTACAAGAGCACGTAAGATTTTCATTCTAATTCTATTATTACAAATATTTTTAAACTTCTTTTATAGTAAACATGTTGTGTATATGTTAATTAAAATCAGGTGGAGAATACTTATAATTCACATCCAAAGTGGTTGCAGACACTCGCCCATGGTCCGATGCCGAAAGTAACTTGCTGGCCAATATGTTTCACACATATGACTATGGAAAAGACAAAAAGAATGCAAATTATGGAGTTTGTGTCAAAGGGGTTACAACTTGTACGGTTTCAAGTCAAGAGCCTGATTTCTATGGAGTACTAAGAGAAATTTATGAGCTTCATTATCCTGGACCAGTTCATCTTAAAGTAGTGATTTTCAAATGTGATTGGTATGATTCAACCATTGGAAAAGGTATAAGAGTGAACAAGTTAGGGATTATTGATGTTCATGGAGGAAAGCGCTATGGGAAATATGATCCTTTTATTTTAGCCTCACAAGCTGATCAAGTATGCTATATTCCTTATCCACGGATGGCTCAGAAGAAAGATCAACAATGGAAAGCAACAATCGTCATACAACCAAGAGGAAAAGTATTGCTCAACCAAAGCTTGGATTTCACTGCAATGCAACATGAAAGTATTGATCCAGTTATCTAGAACACAGATCACGAATATAAAACCATTCCACTTTCGAGGCTCCGGCTCCTTTGTTAATCTACCTAGTCGCTAAACTTTTGGTATGTCCCTAGGTGATTAAATCAAGCTTTAGAATGAATAGGTTCTGATACAGTTCACTAGATTATAGTAGATCAACTTTCGCAGTCTAAGAAACCTAGCTTGTCAAAGAATATGTCCGGCGAATGATACAACACTGTCGAGGCTCAAATCAACCTAAGATCGGATTACTAGATGCGCGGTAAAGCAATCAACATTAGTTAAGTGCACAAGACGAGACAAAGACTCTATGATAATCCCTAGCTAAACATTGAAATCAAAGATCATGCAAACAACTCATTGATTAGTAACCCTAGCAACCTAACTAGTGGATTACTCAGACATGATCAAAGCAAACACACATAGAGATGAAGAAAACATGATTGCAATAAAACTTAGAGTAGGAAATCGTAATACAAGGCGGCTCTCTTTTCACAAGAGGCTAAAAAGCTATATATATAGTGCTAGGTCTTTTGAGGCGGCTTAGGGTTAACCGGGCCATGAAAATATGAAATCGGGCTTCAAAACGGGCTTTGGGTCGACCGCGGCATGGCATGGAGTGGTCCTGGCTCGGCCGACCGCGGGACATTGCTTCCCGGTCGTGCTGTTCAGTCGGCCGGATGGTCTTGAACTTTGGCCGAGACTTCAGACGGACGGATGGTTTTGGCCGAGCGCGAAACAAACGTTTCTCGGCCAGCCGCTGCGCGGTTTGGGCGCTGATTCTCGATAGAGCCGTCTGGACAGTCTTCACTCTTTTGGTTGTAACTCCTTTTCTACTCATCCAAATTAGCCGTTCCAGTTGCGTTGGAAAGTTAACTCAATCAGAGCACGCAGGGAACTGGTCTTGATGAAATCCATTGAGTAGATCTTTTTCTGGGCCCTCTTAAAGTTGATGCTTGTGCATGGAGCGGCTTGAAGTGCAAATCCTATGGTTTTGCTCCAAAATGCATCATTTCACCTGTTTAGACTCTAGACACTATAAACACAGTAAAACTACCTTTTTAGATAGAAAACCTGCCAAAAACCATTAGAAAACAATACTAAAATAGTATAAAAAGCATGTAAAATAGAGGTATATCAACTCCCCCAGACTTAGATCTTTGCTTGTCCCCAAGCAAAAGAATCTAAATCCGTGAAAGAGGTTTGAAAACGTGGAACTCCCTTGCTCTTTTGAATATCCTGTGAAAGGTTCCTTTCCTGTATTCCACTAAGAACATAGCAACATAAGGTTAGCTTCACATACACCCTGCAAGTTTAGCGAACAATACCAACCCAACTAGTCTCATCCAGCAATCCAAACTCTCTATTGCTAACCTCTTGCATAAATTTAAAGCGTGAGTTCTTTATCAAGGGAACATCGATCAATTGAACTTGTTCTTACCCACTTGATCTTCTCCAAGATTGTCTTTGAAGTGCAATGAGTTCTTTTCCTCTCTCTTTCTCACATCAGAACTTTGAAAGGTCAATTTCTCCCTACTTTTCTAGGGTATCATTTTATTTTTTCTATTGACCCTTCTTTCAACCACAGGATAAGTCTTTAGCTTGTTCCTTGTTTGACTAAGGTATTCCATAAGACATGAAGGTACAGACATATGCATTCCTCATGCTTACTTGTTTTCCTTGTGCTCTTTGAGCTTTTTCTCATAAACATTACTTACCATTTGGGATGGGAGAGAGAGGAGAACTCTTTAAAGATTAGACAAATCTTATTGAAAATCAAGCAAGGAACTGTCGACATGTATGCCAATCCCCTTGACAAGAGTATTAAGATTGATTAAGGGTGAGGTTAACTCTAGATTGCTTGGTTACCTTAGAAATTTTGCTGAGCTAGCATGTCGATCCACTGTAAGAGCTTCTGTTAGGCTTGTGCCTTTAGCTGGTTTCTGCTCTAGGGTCATGGATTGTTAGCATAACACTCTCAATTCTCAAAGCAAGTTCATAACTTCCGGACTGGTTTTTGACTCAATAAAACTTTTTGAAAAACATGAAACAAAGTGAATAAAACATAAGAAAAGAAAGAAAAATGCATTAGTAACACAATAAAACTCCCCCCAGACTTAACTTGCACCGTCCCGGTGAAAGCAAATCACATTAAGGTGAGAGGTAATATTCAAAGTAAAAGAAAAATAAAGAGAAATTCATTAAAATGAGATAGGGATAGAAAATGGAGATTTGTAAGTGTCCATTGCACTAAGTACCACTTGAGATGACTATGTGTGGCAGTGAGAAGAACTCTCTTCCTCATCTATGGGGTCATCGCCTTCTGAACCAAGCTCTGAGTCTAGTGAGAACTCACCAAGGTCAGGCTCATATGGCTCTCTAGCGGTGGAAGAAGGGCGAAAGAGTCTCTCCGGTGCAATGTGGCGAACTACACGAACTAGGCGTGAGATGAAGCGAGATTGGCACTCCACTATCTTCTCCAGCTTGTTAACACGGTCTAGAGCTTGGTTCGCGGCCATGCCAGTAGTGAGAACATGGCGTTCTTGGTGGCGGCGTTGAGTCTTGACTGCATGCTGAAGTGTGCGATAGGTGAGCATGGGGAATGATGGTTTCTCACTTGATGGAACATAGAAGTCTTCCTCATTGGGCTGGAAAGTGACAACACCTGAGCGTAGGCTTGGGATGTCTCATGTGGCAGCAAGACAAGGGAAGTGTTGGCTGGACCAATTGGAAACTCATAGCAAAACCGAGTTGGGTCTTTAGTCCAACGGTTTAGGAAGTGGATGTGCTGAAGAGCATGGAGATCCAAAGGGGTTGGCTTGGGTAGTGGCTCATAGTTGGGAATGTCAATCCCCACATGTACTATGGCCGTGATAAGCCTCCCAAAACGAACACAAAGCTTCTTGTTGCCTTCCAAGTCTTGAGCTAGCTTCCTCACATTGATGAATGTCTTGGCAAGTAAAAGTCCAAGGTTGGCCTTGTACTCATGCTTGATGAATGGTGTGGTGAGGATGTAGAACTCATCAGTTGTGACCTTGTTGGCTTCTTGTTTGCATTGGAAAGTGGTGGAGATGAGGCGGTGCACATAGCGAATGGCTGGATGAGTGATTCTAGACACCTTTGACCTTGAAGGCAAGAATGGTTCATTGGCAAAGTGTGTCCAATCAGCAAAGGCAGCTTGTTTCCTCTTTGAGTTCTCCTTGAAGTCATGTGCTGTCTCATTGGGAAGTCCAAAGAGTTGGCATAGAGCTGAGATGGAGATGCGCCCATTGGCATCGCCTATCTTGAAGAGTAGGAGTCCATCACCAGCTGGTTGGTCTCCATTGTGGTTGGGAAAGGCAAGAGCTACTGTGGAGAGGAACTCCTTGGTGAGTTGTGAGTACTCACTACACTCTAGCTTGAAGAGCTTGCTCAAGCCTAGCTTCCTTATGTACCATGTGACATCATCTCTTATCTTGAGAAGGTCAAGGGTTTGGGTGTCCATCTTCACACAAGGTTCGATGTTCACCTTCTCCATTGCCTTCTTGCACTTTCTTGGGTCTTGGATTTGTTCTCCAACAAAGCTTACAAGTGCCCAATCATCTTCTCCTCTTGGACTCTCCACATGTTCTTGACTTGCATCAATGGAATGTGGTGAAGTTGGTATTGCTGCTCTTGCATTGGAGCTACTACTCCCTAGCTTGATTTGTTTCTTTGGTGGTTGCCATGAATGGGTTCTTCTTCTTCTTCATACTCTCATTTCCTTTTGTCTTTGCCATTGGTACCTACAAGAGCAAATTCTTGGGAAGAGAATATGAGTTTGTGATTAATGCAAAAGAAGAATAAGCTAATTGAGTTGTAATAATGATATGGAATAATGGAACAACTCAAGGCTTAATCATGAATCAAAGAACAAAATGGAAATTTCACTTTTTCAAAGTTAATTTTCGGATTTTACTGTTCATCCCAAGATTATGGTGCTTAAAATCAAAATTTTCAGCAAATCAAGAGAAATTGAGTTTCTAATCCAAGTAATCACTAGATAAACTAATGAATTGAAGTATGCCTAAGCAATTTCACCTTTGAATAAGGGGTTTGGAATGCCCAATAAGTTTTGTGAAAAACTATTCAATTGTGAAATTAAACTTCTAAATAACTCTAAACCACCTAGGTTCCACCTAGCTAAGTTCATTACAAGACTAATAAGATGGTAATTTCAAGTTTAGACAAGAGTTTAGACCAAACAAGAAACTTATTGAAATTTCGATCTTGCATAAACATGGGATAGTTAGAGTTAGAAGACATACCTTGTGTGTTGAAAAGTGAATAAGGTTGCAAGAGCAAGTAAATTCCAATTTAGAGTTATGAACAGTAAAAGTTTTGAAATCAAAGCTCTTAGAGTTCCTCTAATGGAGTTTAGGGTTTTGGAGAAGAAAGAGAGGTTCTTGTTGTTTTCAAGGGAAAGGTAAAGTATAAAAGATCAATCCTTAATTTTCCTTTTCAAATTCGAATTTTGATTGAAAACCGGTTTAAGTTGGTTTAGGATTGGTTAAAACCGGTTTGAATTAATGAAAAGGGGACTTACCTTGGCCGAGAAAAGTTTGGGCCGATGGCCGATGGATTTTGTCGCGGTCGAGCGATTTGGTCGGCCAAATTCGTTGGACGAGAAATTTCGGCCGAGGCCGATCGTTTGTTTCCCGGATCGACCGGCACGGTCGGTCCGTTCCGATACAAAATCCGGCCGATCGCGGCCTGTTCTTCCTGTTCGTGCGTGCCGCGCGACGGTTTTGTCGCGCGATAGAGTAATCCGGCCGAGCATAAGCCGTTCCTTCCCGGCTCGACCGGTTTGCGCGTCCGCGGCCAATGGTTTGGCGCGGATTGTGTTTTCACACCTTTTTCTCCTTCTATCCTATCTTAAAACAAAGAAAACACAAAAGCAAAACAAAAACTAAGAAATTTAAAGAAAGAAAAGTAAAAGTACCTCATGGGTTGCCTCCCATGCAGCGCTTGTTTTAAGTCTTTAGCTTGACTGTAAGGCTTGGCGCTCAGGAGAAGATGGAGACAAGAGGCATCTTGATCCTCCAAGTCTTTTCTCCTTGCAATGAGTATCTGGTGGGTGATTCACAGCTGGATAGACAATCTCTCCATGAATGTCCCTTGGCACACTGCCTTAGGAAAAAGCTTTAGAGTTCTTGTCAACTTTCTCCTTGAATCCTTCTAGATTCTCATCAATAAGCTCCTTTGGGAATAGAAGCTTCATGTTGCGGCCAGACCTAGGCTTTCTAACCTTCCTTCTTGGCTTGGCCTCATCTTCAATCTTGGTTGATCCCTTGGGCGGTTTTGGTGTAGGGGCCTTAGTCTTACTCCTTGCTTGTTGGCAAGCTGCTTGGGCTTAGGAATGGGATCTTCCTTGATTGTTCTTCAGTTTCTCCTTCTTGGGGTGGCTTCAAAGTAACTTTCTCCTCTTGGACCATGTCAACAAAAGAGTTCTTTGTTGAACACATAGGGAAGAACATACCCTTGTTCACCTTGTTGAAAGAGATTCTTTGATTGGGGAAATCAAATATGGCACCCACAGTAGACAGGAAAGGGGTTCCAAATATGAGAGGTCTATGGCTACTCTCTCTCATTTCCACAATCTGGAAATCGGTAGGGATAGAGCAATTTCCAATCTGCACCATCACATTAGGCACAAAGCCATAGGGGTTTGTGAGAATGAATCAGCATAGTTGATGGAGATGGATGATGGCTCTATCTTGGTGAGGCCTATCTTGTCAGCTATCCTCTTAGACATGATGTTCACATTGGCTCCTGTGTCACACAAAGATTGCTCAAGAATGTTACCTTTGATGATACAAGGCACAACAAACTTTCCTGAGTTATCAGTCTTGGGGATAATCTTTGGGAAGAGTCTTCTCTTTCTAGCTCGATTGGACTCTCTCTCTGGGTAATCTCTTCAGGCCAAATCATGCAATCAACAGTAGGTTTTGAAAGCATCCATTCTGGAACTTGGTCTTCAAATCTTTCTTCTATGGCGGCTGAGTTGCAAAAGGACTTCTTGGATTCAGCTTCCTGTCTCTTAACAGCTTCCATAGTTTGAGTGACTTGAGTCTCTAGTTTCTTCACATGAGTGGCAACAGCATCATACTTGGTGTTGAGATTGCTGAACAAAGTGTCCATCTTCTCATACATCTCTTTGTATTTCTCTTCTGGCCATCCATGATCTGTTGGAGGATTCCTTCAAATCTCCCACCTTGTTGGTTTGGAGGAGCTTGATTTGGTGAAGAAGCATATGGCTCCTTGGGCGGATATGATGATCTCTGCTCATACCCTTGCCTTGGCTGAAATTGACTTCCTTGAGATTGGTAAGGAGGTCTTTGTTGTTGTGGATACCTTGGAGGATACACTTGGTCTTGAGGATTCTCCACATTGGGGTTTCTATAAGACATGTTGGGGTTTGGGCGATAGCTTGGATTGTATCCCTTGTTCCCATAGTTTCCAATGTAGTTCACATCTTCTTCATTGGCTTCATTAGAGAAATCTCCCATGCATTCTCTTGATGGGTCTTCATTAGCATCACTCATCCCTTCTATTGCATTGATATGCTTGAGCTGTCCCTTAAGAACTTGAGCCATCATGTTCTTGAGTTCAGTCATTTGAAAAGAATCAGGGGAGCTAGTAGTGGTGCGGCTTGAGCGGTCATAATCAGGACAGTTGTTACAATCACTAGCTGCAAGATTCTCAATAAGAACCTTAGCTTCATCAACAGTCTTGGTCATGAAGTTTCCATTGCTTGCAGTGTCCAATGAAAGCTTGTACTTGTGGTCTATGCCACGATAGAAGATGTTCCATAGGTTTCCCTCATTGAAACCATGATTAGGGCAGTCCCTAATGTACTCCTTGAATCGATCTAGCGCCTCATAGAAAGATTCATTGTTGGCTTGGCGAAAGTTGGAGATCTTGTTCCTTACAGAAACTGATCTTTGCTTGGTGTAGAAGTGGTTGATGAAAGCGGCCTTGTACTCATCCCAAGTGGTAATGGAGTGAGCTGGCAGAGACTTCAACCATCTTGAAGCTTTGTCGCCAAGAGAGAATGAAAAGAGCTTGCACTTCAAGTAGTCAGCAGAGACTCCATTGGATCTTGTAGTGCTGCAAATTTCTTCAAAGTTTTCTATGTGATCAAGAGGATGCTCAGGCTGGAAGGCCATTGAATTGGTTCTGTCTAACCAATGCTATGATCTGAGGCTTGATCTCATAGTCATTCCTTGCAGGAAGTGGTGGATGGATAGGGTTTCTATCCATGAAGAAAGCATCGGCAGAGTCATAGTCTCCGATTGTTTGGTGCTCCGCTTGAGGTTGCACATTCACATCTCCAGCAGGATCTTGTGGATTAGGAGGAGGAGGAGGTGGATCTCTTCCTTCTTCATTAGCGCGCGCCACTTCAGCGGCGTGAGCGCGAGCTGCTTCGTCGGCCATCTCTTGGGCTTTTGCTTCCTAAGTCTTCTCAAGCTTGTCTATCTCTGGATGTTCAACTAGGTTGTCCTTGTTGGACCTCCTAGTCATGCACCTGAAAAGAGTCTAGGAAACAAGTTAAATCAAAAGGGAAAAACAAAAAAAAGCAAAAATCAAAGAAAAGAAATCAAAAACTGAAAATTCAAAAGCAAAAGAAAAGCAAAACAGGAAAAGGTTCTAGACTAGATCCTAGTCGAGTTCCAAAGGTACTGCTGCAGTCCCCGGCAACGGCGCCAAAAACTTGATGTGAGTCAGGTTTTACCAAACTCCTAGACCTCTGCAAGTGCACAGATCGCGGAAGTATGGGTATCGAACACAAGGACTGGCTATTGAGTACACTTTGAAACTATGGATTTTGGATCAAGCTAAAACAAAAGTATGATTGAGGTTGTAATGGTGAACCGAACTAGCAAGTAAACGAGGTTGTAAATCAATAAAGGAAAAGCGCTAGGTCATAGGGGCTATCGCAGAGAAGCAAGCAATGATCAATGAAACAATGATAGATGAATTGATTAGGGATATTGGGATATTAAGAACCGTCTAGAACACAGATCACGAATATAAAACCATTCCACTTTCGAGGCTCCGGCTCCTTTGTTAATCTACCTAGTCGCTAAACTTTTGGTATGTCCCTAGGTGATTAAATCAAGCATTAGAATGAATAGGTTCTGATACAGTTCACTAGATATAGTAGATCAACTTTCGCAGTCTAAGAAACCTAGCTTGTCAAAGAATATGTCCGGCGAATGATACAACACTGTCGAGGCTCAAATCAACCTAAGATCGGATTACTAGATGCGCGGTAAAGCAATCAGCATTAGTTAAGTGCACAAGACGAGACAAAGACTCTAATATAATCCCTAGCTAATCATTGAAATCAAAGATCATGCAAGCAACTCATTGAATAGTAACCCTAGCAACCTAACTAGTGGATTACTCAGACATGATCAAAGCAAACACACATAGAGATGAAGAAAACATGATTGCAATAAAACTTAGAGTAGGAAATCGAAATACAAGGGCGGCTCTCTTTTCACAAGAGGCTAAAAAGCTATATATATAGTGCTAGGTCTTTTAGAGGCGGCTTAGGGTTAAGCCGGGCTTGAAAATATGAAATCGGGCTTCAAAACGGGCTTCGGGTCGACCGCGGCATGGCGTGGAGTGGTCGTGGCTCGGCCGACCGCGGGACATTGCTTGCCGGGTCGTGCTGTTCAGTCGGCCGGATGGTCTTGAACTTTGGCCGAGGTTAGACGGACGGATTGGTTTTGGCCGAGCGCGAAACAAACGTTTCTCGGCCAGCTGCTATGCGCGGTTTGGGCGCTGATTCTCGATAGAGCCGTCTGGACCAGTCTTCACTCTTTTGGTTGTAACTCCTTTTCTACTCATCCAAATTAGGCCGTTCCACTTGCGTTGGAAACTTAACTCACTCAGAGCACGCAGGGAACAGGTTTTGATGAAATCCATTGAGTAGATCTTTTTCTGGGCCCTCTTAAAGTTGATGTTTGTGTATGAAGAGGCTTGAAGTGCAAATCCTATGGTTTTGCTCCAAAATGCATCATTTCACCTGTTTAGACTCTAGACACTATAAACACAGTAAAACTACCTTTTTAGATAGAAAACCTGCCAAAAACCATTAGAAAACAATACTAAAATAGTATAAAAAGCATGTAAAATAGATGTATATCACTGTGGCATGATTCCGTTTGCCGGCAGTCCTCAAACGATGTGTCTCCTTGCTTGATTGTCATCTGGTTCTTGGTGGAGCTGTGGTTGGTTCCATTTGCCGGAAGTCCACAGACAATAACTCTCCGTGTTTCCATTTCTGAATCACAATAAATTGAAATTAATATCAAATTTCGAACACAAGACTTAATTTTTCTTCAATTATTTGTTTCAAATCACAAGAAGGAATTATGAATGAGAGAGTAGTCATTAAATTTCCGGAGACTACGGATGCAACTTTTCAATTAAAATCAGATAGCTATATGTTTAAATGCAGAGAACATAAGTAAATGCTTAGATAATTTAAGAACAGCCTCAACCGAGCAAGTAATAACGAAAAAGCGATGAGAAGGTGGTCAATCAAATACCCAAATAAGAATGCTTAATCAGAAACGCTGAAGCGAAAAAGAAAAACATACCTTGAGAGGACATAAAGATAAAGTGTCTCCTTCTTGGGCAGGGATGATCCTTCTTTACCAACCGGTGAAATCGAACAAATTAAACGGGAAACCCTAGTTTTGGTAAAGAGATGGAGGAGATCGGAACATGAGGCGAACGGACAGTCAAATGACGCATGAAGCTTTGGTAAAGTGAAGGAGGAGATCTGAAATTGAGTGATGAAGTGGTGGAGTGGGATTAAAAAAAATCTAGTCTCTTAGGAAAGAATCACAGTCTATGGACGGCTAAGATTGCAAGATAAAAATAAGAATTAAAAGATCCAACGGTGTATGCTTCTCTAAGGCTAATATGAGTGATTACTACTAATTGGCTCCCATGGTGTAAGTGTTCATTTTAATCATGCCCCAATTTTAAAAGCTTGTAATAATTTATTTCAGTACTTCTTCTACATGAATTTTTTTTTTTTAAATATCATAATTCTAATTTCAATGTTTTCTAATTTATGTATAATTTCAAAAAAAGAAAGAAAAAAAAAAACGAAAATCAGAGTATGAAGAAGGGTTTAAAATGAAAGAGTGAATCAAAGAGTACGTAACTTATCTAATACTTTGTAACCTATCAGATTTCATATTGTAAAATATAATATCATATTCATTTGATTTTATGAAAGATATGTATTGTTCCATCTGAGTTTTTTTATTTGTCAAAATAATTTCCTAAACCATAATGAATGCCCTAAACCCTAAACCATTTGTCACCTTACCCTCAATCATAAATTGTTGGTGAAATAACTAACCAATAGTATGATTACATGTTTCATTGATATAAGGTTTAGAGAAAATTTAAAATTATTAGGTGTTTAATTTATCTAAACCCTAAAACATACCCTAAATGAAAATAACCCCTAATTGCAGACCTGAAACATATGTTTCTATATACTATCACATGCCGAAATATTAAAATATATTGTCACCTCGCTCATTATGAAAAGTTAAAAAAAAAACCTTGAATTAATATTTATTTTAAAATGCATCTCGTTTCATCAGTGTCATACATACGAGGATAAGTTTTACAAGTACAACAACTCAGCAGAAGAAAATGAGGTCTTAGAGGAACAATAGCTTGTCCTTTGGCCAAGCAACCGTAGTGCCTAATGCATCAGATATGTAAACAACCTAATTTGGTCTGCACACAGCTGCTTCACCAATCTTGACAACCTCTACCCAGACCTTGCTGACATTTTCCCCTAATGGAACGTGATGGACATGATCCGTTGGATTGGTAGAACACACTTTGCCTTCAGCTACTGTGCGTCCAGAGTTATTGCAATCTAGTAATATGCACTTCTGCTTTGGACTTTTGGTTGTAGACGTGCTGTAACTTGTACTCTATCACCGATAAGCATATAACAAAAATGTTAAACATCTATCACAGCAAACATAACAATTATAAGGTGAAACAATAAGATTAGAAAGTTAACCTGAGAGGATCTTCTCATTACTGCTTCCCGTGAAGATACTTGTTCCCCTGCAGATGCTTCATCGGCTGGTTTAGTCCTCGGCTCTATCCTATTGATTGGCCATGCGATATTTGCATTAAGTGCATCACCCATCAAAACCATTTCCGCAGTTGGTCTCCATAAAGAAGCTTCAAAGTTTATCACAAGATCAACTTTCACAATAGCAGCAAACCGACCCAAAAAAATCTCGTTAATCAGCTCTTTCGGGTTAGTGGAAATGGTTACACCCTCGGCAACAACTTTCAATTCCGACATCAGTACTACTATCCTGCAGTCCCATATGTTCTAAGTTAATAATCTAAGAGATAATGTAATAAACGTTTCTAGTAAAATCTCAGGTAGAGTTAAATTTACCTTGGATCCATGTTACTGTCATTGACGTTCAGTATCAGTTTGTCATTAGGCCACGGAATTTTGGCTCCCACAGCATCTCCAAGTGTGTACATTTTCGCTGTTGGACGCCAAATACCTGCTTCTGGGTCTAAAACAGTCTTGATGATTACTGCAGCAGGGTTACGACCAATAGAAATTTGACCAATCTTGTAATCTTTATCAGCAGAACAAAATTCTCCCTCTGCAACAACAACATCTTCATTCGCATACCAAGCCAATATCTGACATTTTACTCCTCGGTTGAGATCACCAACTTCGTTTTGAGAAGCCATATCCCCAGGGTTTCCCTGTATTACACAGATAAATCATTAAAACACACAAGTTGTTATTCAGGTGCATGATTCACAATATGATTACTAGTGAAGGACTTACGTTATTTCCAGCTAAGTCACGGAAAAATTTCTTCAAGTCTTGAACCTCGGTTTGCAATTCTTCAATTCTTGAGTCTCTAGCTTGAACAAATGCTAGCTTCGTTGCAGTGATCCCTCTACCCATACCTCTGAGTCGTCCAGGTTTGTCTTTACCCAGAATCTTACTCACGGCATTTTCTCTTACATTATCACCTGATGTAGAGTCCATTTGACTATCAAGAGTTTGTATTTGTTCCTGACACAGAAAACAAAACAAAATAGCCATCACGTTTACAGTCGGAAACTGCATCTGACAACAAATTAACAATCCACTGAATTCTTACAAATGTGTCAGCAAACTCAGGCCTCACAGGCCTACCATCGGAATGAGTATGTCCTGCAATCCAAACCTTACTCCTATTGACCTTTTTTTGGATCGTCACTATTAGAATTCTACAAAACATAGTACTTACTTGTCAGCAAATCTCCAACTCATTGAACCCTTACATTTATCGAGAAATACACTGACCATTTCATGGGCTGGGCGATGCATTCCTTTGCGACTAGTGGTGTGTGGTATCTGAGCCCTCCTCAATCCCCTGTACCAATCGCTTTTCTCCTACAAACATAAACCAATTATATTATGTTACTGAAACAACTTAGTAACGGATAAGAGTTAAGAAAAGCTTAGTAACCTGAAAAGCTTTGCTAGTCCTACTCTTGACCCAAGCGTTCCATGCATGAACAGATGTGATGTTGCTTGGTTTTAGCTCAACTCTCTCTGTGCTACTCGTTGCATCTCGAATTGCGCCTACAAGTCTAGACTTCCCAGACCTCCACAAACAACCCATTTGTCTGAAAACCGCATCTTTTTGCCATTGATGGTGCAAATCAAACCTCGCCTGAAGCAAATTAAGACAAAGTTAGACATGGTTAAGATAACCAAAACAATGGACATGAACCAACTAATCTACCCTCACCTGTATCTCCTCCCATATTGTATCCTTCGTTTAAGTATCCACTTTATACCACCGATTATATAAAACTGGGACATGTTCTCGCACAAGAACACCGAGAAATGATGATAGTGTTACTGAACCGGATCCTGCATGTTCACCGACCTGACTGAATAACACTTTCACTCTGTCCTCAGGATCTTTGGCCACTTTACGCATTCTGGTTGGTCCTCTATTCCTTTTTTTTTCTTGGTGTTTGAATCTGGTGTCTCAGCCGTCTGACTGTCAGGCAACCTTGTTGCACCATCAGTGTGGTTAGACTCTGGTGCTTGTGCCACAGTATTTTCAGATTCGTGTTCCTTATTCGTAGTTTGATCTCCCACAGGCTGATCACCTTCTTCAGCGTTCGCTTCTTGGCCTGCATCATGATGTTGAGCATCTTCTTTAGCGTTCGCTTCTAGATATGCATCATCATGTTGATCATCTCCTTCTGTATCATCTCCATTTCTCGCAAAAACAGTCAAACCATGTCCTAGTTTAACCACTTCTGAAATCAACTTTCTCTTTTGCTTTTTCTTTCCCCGTAGAACAGGAGGTGTGTCCGTAAAGCCTTGGTGAGGAACATTTCGATTGCTTAACCCTCCACGCATCAACACCATGTTTTATCCTCAAAAACCTAACCAAAAAAGCAGAATTAAAATCATATAGCCTACTATGACTCCTTCACAGTCATCCCTAACATAGAAACTCTCATCGTCAGAAGATTGATTTCCCAAATCATCAACTTCCTGAGCTGATAATGGTGCACCAACAAATTCCTACTCTGTCTCCAACTCGTGATATCCCCTTGGAGGTGCCCTCATAACAACATACCACGACGAGGAATCATTTTCTCTGGAATAGAAGACTTGTTTAGCTTGTGATGGGAGTATGTACGGATTTCTCATATATGGCAACTGGTTCATATGAAGGTTCACCAACGTGAAGCCATCTTCTTCTTTCAGTCTGTATCCTCTGTTGGCCCAACTGCATTTGAATAATGGTACAGTGAACATGTGGTAATCCACAAGTATGATCTCCTTGATCACTCCATAATATGTAACTATGTCAGCTATTTGTCTTGTATCGCGTGCTGATGCTCTGCACATGCTGAAAGCTTCGTACGTGACTCCACTGTTCTGTGTCTTCAGCTTAACATCTTCAGTATGAAAGCGGTGGCCGTTAATGACAAATCCTTTATGGCTTTGTGCAGTATGCCTAGGTCCAAAAGCCAACCACCTCAGCTTCAACAAGTGCTCCACTGAGTTGGAAGGAATCTATTATGAGAACAACAATGTTAGTGGCAGACAGTGACAAATAAAATCATATCAAACATAAGAGGTGTGGATCAAACCTTTGTCTTTATCCAGTCTGCAAACTGCTCTGTATTAAGTTTCCATAACTCCGTTTCATTCGTAGCACATCTCACATCCCGAGCTTGCAATTCTTCTAAATGCATCTGATGATAGGATTTGTGTGTGGATGTGAAAAGATATGAAATGAGATGAGTGGAATGCAATCAGTGGTATATGATGAGGTGGTAAGATGCAAACACAAACACAGTCAACAATTCCCTTTAACCATGATAGTTGATGTAGTACAAAGGGTTATCAATCCAAAATGGGAAACTTGTCACTCTTTGAGAATATGAAACAACCAGAAAGTCAAGCAAGCAGTTATAGATTTGAAGTAACACTAACAACCTAAAAAAATGAAATGCAGTGCAATAAAAGTAAACAAAGCAGTGAAGTAGCAGCTCGACCAAGAGCTCGAGTCGAGTCAGAGCAAAGTACCAGCTCGATCGAGTTTAGGGACGAGTTGAGACAAACAAAGCTAAAGGTGACGACTTTAACAAGATAAGAGAGAATTAGGGTTCAAGACAGGGTTTTGCAATCAAAGGAATCTACACTTAATCAATCTAGCTCTTAAAACTCCTTGTATCAAGGCTTCTCTTGATATTGGGCTTCTCAATGCCTAGCCAACCCTTTCCCAAGGTGGAGGCTATCAACCAAGGAATGATCTCAGAAACAGGGGGTTAGCCAGTGAGAATCAAACCTTGGAGGCTATAGGATCATTGCCCAAACTAATCCATCCAACCCCTTAGACCTCTATGTCTAGAGCAAGAGATATTGGAGCTCTTAGTGGATCTTTTCCAGCGAATGCCATCACTTTCGTGTGGGGAGTCGCCTAAGGACTTACAAGCCAGGGGTAGTGGTCATGTAGCCTTAAGATCTATCCAAAAGAGAGAGAATCTAGATTAAGACCATAAGCTAGAAGGATTAAGCATATGAAACCTCTAATCTATCCCATCTCAAACCCCAATGGGTAACTACTCACTACACATGAATGTAAACACAAGCAAATGCAATAAAAGAGACATCATAAGAAAGAGGAGATGAAATTAAACAACTTTTATTGAAATAAGCAAGTGCAAATACAAAGAGATTATCCAGGATCTAGGATTCAAGAAGCAAGAGCTTCAAGAACACAAAGATGGATTAGATCTCTAAAAAGTAAAAGACAATAAATTAAAAGAAACTAAAACAAAATAATCTAAAGCTTGGTGGTTTTTTCGTGGCTTAGAGCCTTTAAATACAAAGAGGATTAGGTTTAGGGTCAAAGGAAAGTCAAGGGGGAAGCAACATTTTTCGGGTTTGACTTTGACTTCTCAGCTCGATCGAGTTGAAGCTTGGCCGGTCGAGTTGAGGAACTCGACCGGTTGGTCGAGTAGACGGTCGAGCTGGTCTTCAAGATGGCTTCTCCCTTCTTCCTTTGCGTATCCAGTTGAGCTGCTTCCATGTGCCAAGTCCCTCCATGCTCCTCATGTCCCATATGCTCCAGAATGCTCCAAAAGACCTATTTCAAAGGACCAAACATGCATATGTATGCAAATGCAACCTAAAACTAACATGAATGCATAAGAAGAGAAAAGGAACAAGATATGATGCAAATGGAAGCTAAAACTATGCAAAAGATGCATAAAAGATGTGCTAAAACTATGTAAAATGCAAGTACATCAGCATCCTGATTATTCAATTAGATTAGACAACTGAATTATTTATAGCAAAAGTCTGAAAAAAAAAGTGGCAATGATCGCCATATGGATCATGATCGCCAAGTTCATCAAAATGTATCGATGTGCTGTGTCTTTATCTCCATCCGAAAGAGTAACATCTGTAGCCTTTTGCAATGGCCGACCTTCGAGAACATTTCCATCAGCCTGAACATCTTCATTGCGGTTCACTGGTTCTTGAACTGGTACAGACTTACGCAAGAACTCCATACAGAAAGCTATGCATTCTCCTGCCAAATAACCCTCAGCCATACATGCTTCCGGTCTTGCATAATTTTTCACATAAGCCTTAAGTGTTTTCATGTACCTGAAGTTATATTAGAAACTTAATTAGAGGAACAGCATATAGTAAAGCACAACTAGTTCTGAGAGTTATGACTAGGTAACTTCATACCTCTCAAATGGATATATCCACCGGAAGTGTACTGGCCTCCTAATCGTGCCTCCCTTGCTAGATGTAAAGGAAGGTGGAACATGATATCAAAAAGTGATGGAGGAAAGAACCTCTCCAATTGGCACATAATCTCTGCATTCTCAGACTCCAAGGAGATCATCTTCTCGGGGTCAATGACACGCTGACACAATCTGTTGAAGTAATTGCATACTCTATTCACAGCAATCCTAGGTCCTTTTGGCAGCAAGCCTGACGCAGTCGGAAAACCCTAGGAATAGCAAGCACTAAACCTATCAAATTCAAGTTCACAAGCATGAACTTGAAGAGAAAACTCTAGAAATCCACCAGATTAGAAAAATGCTCTATGCTTTGATTAATTAAAATAATAAGATATGATATGTCTCATGGCTACAACTTAAAAATGTTTATATAGAAAAACAAAACCCTAGAAAATATTTAAAACCCAAAAGGAAAAACATAATTAGAGAAAAAGAAAATTTGTGAAAATCTCCTAAATATCTCCTACATCAGTCTCCTCCACCTCTAAAGAACTCGACCTCGAGTTCTCTTCTAGATTAAGAATCTCATATGAATGATACTCATGAATGCCAACCACATTGAATGTCTTAGAAACTGGAGAGCCACTACATAAACATCATCATTGATTTTCCGCAACACCTTGAAAGGACCATGTTTGTTAGGTTGGAGCTTATTATTCCTCAAGTTCTTTTCTGGATATATAATCACATCTTCTTTAAAAGGTTGACCATAGTTTCTAGGTTGTGCTTTGTTGTATGTAACAACTTGAAACTTCTTGTTATGGAGGAACACAATTAAATCATCATCCTCTTTGAAAACTTTGGTTCCCTTCTGCTTGCCAACATCAATCTTTTTCTTCCCTTGGTCATCTGCAATCAGATTCTTAAAATCTTTGTAGATCACTGCCACTCCTTCTGGAACTTCTGTCTTCTCCACTTCTGGGATTTCATAGGATAAAGAAATATCTGCCTTAGTGTGAAAAGCATTATTATCATGCAGATTCTGTTGATCAATCTCTTTCTCTACAAAGTCTTCTTCAAGAGAACTAGGGTTTTCATCTCTTGGAACCCTAATTGAATCTCCTTCTTTGTCTATTTTCTGACTTTTGCCGGCTATCTTCAATCTATCTATTAGCACGTTCATGTGATTGCTAAAATCGGCACTATTGTCTTGAACATGTAGAACCCTAATTCGTTCTCCTCTCCTTCTCTTTGTCCGGCTTTGATAACCTTATTGGTTAAAGCTTCCGTCTGATTGGTTAAAACTTTCATCTGATTAGTCAAAGCAGTTAGGGCCGAGGTTAGAGCCACGGTAAAACCCTGAAAATCTGCTTTGGTCAACGGTTGATCTCCCATAGCTGTTCAAGCTCGAAAAAGAGACAGGAGAAAGCCTGCTCTGATACCACTTGACGCAGTCGGAAAACCCTAGAATAGCAAGCACTAAACCTATTGAATTCAAGTTCACAAGCATGAACTTGAAGAGAAAACTCTGGAAATCCACCAGATTAGAGAAAAGCTCTATGCTTTGATTAATTAAAATAATAAGATATGATATGCCTCATGGCTACAACTTAAAAATGTTTATATAGAAAAACAAAACCCTAGAAAATATCAAAACCCAAAAGGAAAAACATAATTAGAGAAAAAGGAAATTTGTGAAAATCACCTAAATATCTCCTACATCAAAGCCTCTCAACGCAGCAGGTAATAAATTCTGGATAAGAACGTGGTGATCGTGTGACTTCAGACTTTCAATCATGGGAGGTTTAACTGATATACAATTGGCGATATTCCCGCAGTAGCTATCAGGGCCTCTGAACTTAGATAACCTCTGGGTAAATATAATTTTCTCTTCCTTGGACAGCCAGTAAACTGCTGGAGGCAGATACGTTCTTTTTCCTCTTGCCTCTGCGTGCAAGTGTCTGCGAATTCCATTGTCCTCTAAGTCTTTTCTTGCTTTCAAGCCATCTTTTGACTTAGAGCTTTGCATCAATGTAGACAGAATAGCATCAGACAAGTTCTTTTCCACATGCATCACATCAATGTTGTGACGCACCGGCAAATCCTATGACATGAGAAAACAAGTTATAAGCCCTACACGTTTTCTTAAAAAATATTAAAAAGTTACTTCACAGGAAGTACAAAGAGAATGTATTACCTTCAAATACGGCAAATCAAATAATATTGACCATTTCTTCCACCGCCACTGATCAGTGGACTAATCATACTCTTCAGACAGACCTGCCTCATCTTCTAACAAATCAGCTCTTTTCCATTTAGATTCCTTATCCAGAGGTCTTCCAAAATCATTTATGAAGGCTTTAAGTACCTCATATATTTCAGAACCCGTTTGAATCCTCTTTGCAGTCCCTTCCTCTATTGGGTTATAGAACCATGCCTTTATCCGCCTATAAGGATGATGATAAACCCCTAATTTACCCACTTTTTATACTGTTTTAGCATTGTTTTCTAATGGTTTTTGGCAGGTTTTCTATCTAAAAAGGTAGTTTTACTGTGTTTATAGTGTCTAGAGTCTAAACAGGTGAAATGATGCATTTTGGAGCAAAACCATAGGATTTGCACTTCAAGCAGCTCCATGCACAAGCACCAACTTTAAGAGGGCCCAGAAAAAGATCTACTCAATGGATTTCATCAAGACCAGTTCCCTGCGTGCTCTGATTGAGTTAACTTTCCAACGCAACTGGAATGGCCTAATTTGGATGAGTAGAAAAGGAGTTATAACCAAAAGAGTGGAGACTGTCCAGACGGCTCTATCGAGAAACAGCGCCCAAACCGCGCAGTCCGGCTGGCCGAGAAACTATTGTTTCCGCGCTCGGCCAAAGTCACTCCGTCCGACTGAAGTCTCGGCCAAAGTCCAAACCGACCGGCCGATCACGCAACGCGACCCGGGAAACATTGTCCCGCGGTCGGCCAAGCCAAACGCTCACGCCACGCCGCGCACGACCAAAGCGCGCGAGCCGGGAAACAAGGCCTCGCGGCCGCGCAACCCGTTCGCGTACCACGGCCGATGCATCCGTCCGAGCCGGGAAAGAACGTCCCACGTCCGGCCGAGATTTCATCGGCCAAACTCATCCGTCCGACCACGCCGGCCGACCGCATCATCCGGCCACGACCGTTCCGACTCGGCCCACGACCCGATGTCCGGCCGATCGTCCCGACCGACCGTCCCAACGCCGCGGTCGACCCGAAGCCCTTTTTGAAGCCCAAACTTATATTTTCAAGCCCGGCTTAACCCTAAGCCGCCTCTAGAAAGACCTAGCACTATATATATAGCTTTTTAGCCTCTTGTGAAAAGAGAGCCGCCCTTGTATTTCGATTTCCTACTCTAAGTTTTATTGCAATCATGTTTTCTTCATCTCTATGTGTGTTTGCTTTGATCATGTCTGAGTAATCCACTAGTTAGGTTGCTAGGGTTACTATTCAATGAGTTGCTTGCATGATCTTTGATTTCAATGATTAGCTAGGGATTATATTAGAGTCTTTGTCTCGTCTTGTGCACTTAACTAATGCTGATTGCTTTACCGCGCATCTAGTAATCCGATCTTAGGTTGATTTGAGCCTCGACAGTGCTGTATCATTCGCCGGACATATTCTTTGACAAGCTAGGTTTCTTAGACTGCGAAAGTTGATCTATCTATATCTAGTGAACTGTATCAGAACCTATTCATTCTAATGCTTGATCTAATCACCTAGGGACATACCAAAAGTTTAGCGACTAGGTAGATTAGCAAAGGAGCCGGAGCCTCGAAAGTGGAATGGTTTTATATTCGTGATCTGTGTTCTAGATGGTTCTTAATATCCCAATATCCCTAATCAATTAATCTATCATTGTTTCATTGATCATTGCTTGCTTCTCTGCGATAGCCCCTATGACCTAGCGCTTTTCCTTTATTGTTTACAACCTCGTTATACTTGCTAGTTCGGTTCACCATTACAACCTCAATCATACTTTTGTTTTAGCTTGATCCAAAATCCATAGTTACAAAGTGTACTCAATAGCCAGTCCTTGTGTTCGATACCCATACTTCCGCGATCTGTGCACTTGCAGAGGTCTAGGAGTTTGGTAAAACCTGACTCCGCATCAGATGACCGTGTCTTAGACGCCTCCTGTTGCCCATATATACATACTTTCGACTAAACTTCAACCACCTATGTGGAGTATCCTTTCCACCAACTTTACATCCGGCCAATGTCCCTAAGGCTGGATAGTCACTGATACTCCACAGCAGAAGAGCTCTTATTGTAAAGTTCTCTTTTAAGTATGCGTCATAGACCTCAATTCCCTCATTCCACAAATCCTTTAAATCATCTACCAGTGGAGCTAGGTAAACATCTATGTTGTTGCTCGGAGCTGTTGGACCAGGAATCAACAAAGTCAACATGATATTCTCAGCCTTCATACACATAGGAGGTGGCATGTTGTAATTCACTAACAGCACTGGCCACGTACTATACTTAGTATTCTGTATGGAGAAAGAGTTCATCCCATCCGTAGAAAGACCTAATCTAAGGTTTCTTGGTTTAGCAGCAAACTCAGGCCATTTATCATTGACTTGTGCCCAAGATAAAGAATCCACAGGGTGTCGCATTGTACCATCTTCAGATTTATTGCTCGAATGCCACTGTAAATCCTCAGCAATCCTTACAGATCTAAACATTCTCCTGAATCTCTCTTTTATCGGAAAATACCTAAGGACCTTCGTAGGAATTCCCTTCCTTTCCTCACCATTGTGCTTATCTACCTCCCATCTAGACGCACTACATCTTGGGCAGCTTTCTATCTTATCAAACTCCTTCCGGTATAGGATACAATCGTTCTTGAATGCATGAATCACATCATATCCAAACCCGAAAACCTTCAAAAACTTCTTCATCGCATATGTAGTCTTTGGCAGCACATTGTCCTCAGGTAGCATGTCATGCACTGCTGTAAGTAGCTGGTCAAAGTAATTCTCTGACATTCCACTCTTCACCTTTATGCGGTAAAGGGCCATGATTGCAGAAACCTTTGTGTACTTAAGACAACTCGAGTACAATGGAGTCTCAGCATCTCTCAACTTCTGCCTAAACTCAAATTCTTCTGTAGCTTCACAATCCTTAGAATCTCCTCCACTGTTCGTTGATGATGGTGGACGAATGCAGTCATCCGCAAAATATGCAGTCTTTAGCAAATCATAAGCCTCAGTTTCTATCCGACATATCAGCCCTTCTCTCACCATGCATGCTCCAACAAGAATTCCTCATGTACTTCTTATCCATACCCTTAATCACTAGATGCTCAACAACTGTATCTATTGCTTGATGGCAAACATTGTGACAATCTAACAAATCATTTCCGTCGGATTACCCAATCTCTTTGCAGATTCAGTCACAAAATTTGTGGCCCCTTCCACATATTCAAGGCTAGGCCTACATGTTTAAGCAGAAAATTCAGAGTTAATACTACAATGTAATTCACATTATCAGCTGCATTAAATCAATGTTCATATCTCAACAAGATTCATACCTTGAAAACCAAACCCAAGCCTTGTCCATATCACCAGAGTTCAACGACCGATTATACAATTTGTGATAAATAAGTTCAAATCTCAGAAACTCAAACAAGTTCAATTTGTCACTCGTATGAACACACAACTGAAAGAATGTATGGAAACAAAGATTAAGAAGATGTTCGCTTACGTAGTTTAAGGAGTCAACAAGAACAGAGACTTCAATCTGATTATAACACTATCTGGAAAAAAAAAAACGAGAAGAATCAATTAGTTTTCTTAGACCGACTGTTTAACAAAAACTTATAATCGAAACAGCAAATAGCAAATCGACTACCTTTAACCGCAGTTTCAACAATCTCCTCCTGCAAAAACGAAAAAAATTTTGAATTTTGATTAAAACCATGCAAACATCGAAAACACAAACATAATTTTATAAACTCGATTACATGCAACAATCCGGCTTACCCAGATGTAAAAGGACTGACAATGGAAGATCGACACAGAGATCCAACAACTAGATCGAAGAACTAGAAACAGAGCAAGGAAATATTGAGAGAACTTGATGCTGAATTTTATAGAAACTGATTCGAATCTGATGGGAAGAGGATCGAGAGAGTAAAATTGAGAGGAGATAAAGATGGTGGGGCTGAATCAACGGACAAAACCCAGATGACAGATCGAGCCAGAGACGGCGGCGATGGTGTATCGAAAGGGTTTTTAGAAAGAAAATGATTTTTTTTTTCTTCTTTTAGATCGAAAAATAGGATTTTTTTTAAAGTTAAGCGGGTTACTAAAATCGATTTTGCGGCAAAAGACTTATTACAGCGTTATAATCTAGCTAATTCTATCATAAATGTAAAGGATAACCCAAAAATGAAGCGCGTCCCAAATTTTATTCCCGCTTAATATAGCATAGTGTTTTGATTTCACAAACGCTATCAAATAATCAGCATATATATACAAAAAACGCTATCTTCAACTGCTATTAATACTCGTATTTCCTGTAGTGGTAGTCACTTGGACATGTGACTTTAATAGACAATCTTCATATTTAAAATTCGTCGGAACAAATTTAATTTGTCTCAAATTTAATTGTTTGAACAAATTGATCCTTTATCAAACCTCCGTTCATAATTGATAAAGGAGGTGGTGGGATTCAGTAGCATTGAATCTGGGAGTTGGCAAATGCTTCACAAGAGTTTCTCCTAATTGATCATGTGGCCCATCTCACAATCTTGCCGACAAAAGTAGGTATAGTGGTAGCGACAGCCAATCTCGGAAAATCACCAGCGGAGAAGAAGCCCACTGCGATATCGAGATCAGATGAACCAAGTTCTCCGGCTAGAAGTATAGGCCTGACAATGGGGGAAGGGAAACGGCAACGGCGGTTAGAGTTGAGCTTCTGCCGTTGCATATGGACCGGCAAGTGACTCAGATTTTTAGGTTGATAATTATATAGATCCGGCCGGTCTGGAGGTTTTGGAGGAGGATACGGCAGTGCGGAAGGGAGACTCACCCACAAACAGTAGCGACGTTGTGACTAAACTGTCGTCTCAGGTGACGGTTCCAGCAGCATGAGAAAGGAAGACGGGAACTTAGTTCTCAAGAGATCCGCCGCACCCATCAACAAAACCACGGAGATGCAGAACAATCGAAGAGAAGATGAAGAAAATAGAGTAGCTCTCGCCGGAAAAAGACTATGGTGGAAGAAGAAATAGTTCATCGGATTCCAGAGGAGGATCCGGGAAAGAGGGGAAGCTCCGATACATGGAGGAATCACCAGCGACAGAGATCCATCTGGAGATCAGAGCTTGACGATGGTGGAAAAGGGTGTCTTGGTTTGGGTGTCTCAGAGAAAACGACGTGATATTTATATATATAATAAAACCCAATTTATATATCAGCTGAATTTATTAAATGTATAAATATCGATAAAAATATCTATACATCAAACGCCATAAACTACTTCTTCTTATCATCTCATTTCAATTTATTTATCTTATATGTAATGCTCATCTCTCTCCAGCTTTTAGATACATCAACACTAGAAAGAGGAACACGTGGCACTCCCAGTAATGAATATTTTTTTTTAGAAATTTTTTTTTCGCACAAAGAAGATGTATTCGAAATTTCGGATACCAAATCATAAGGATTCAACTTTCCTCCAATGAATGTTTAGTTATCCTCGAGAAGTCATTTTCAATATCGATGTTAGAACTTCTATGTTCTATACCTCCAAAGCTTCAATTATCTCTCTCCATTTCATTGTTAGATAAAGATAAACTTAAGATACGATATATACAAATCTATGTTATGTATATCCAATATGTATAGATAAACTCTTGTATCGACTATATATAGATTGCATAATAATACAATCACTCTACGGAGTTTTCCCAGTTTACATGGTATCAGATGCTTAATCTAGCTATCAAGCTAAGCGATCGATCCTCTCCGATCTCTTCTTCTCTTAGAAATTTTCTCTTCTTCTCTTCTTCTCCTCCTATTCGTTTCCCCTTTATCACCTTGCTTCTCTCTTTATTCTCCTCTACAATAGCTATTGTTGCCCCTTCTAATGATAAGCCCTTTGGCATCTCTCAAATCAAAGCCTACATCCCTATCACACTTGATATGACAAAACTCAATTATCAAGCGTGGCGTGAACTTTTCGAAACCCACTGCTCCAGCTTTAGTGTTCTCGGACATATCGATGGTACCTCGATCTCTACACCTGCGACTGAAAAAGAATGGAAGGAGCTCGACGGATTGGTGATGATAGGATTTGTGTGTGGATGTGAAAAGATATGAAATGAGATGTGTGGAATGCAATCAGTGGTATATGATGAGGTGGTAAGATGCAAACACAAACACAGTCAACAATTCCCTTTAACCATGATAGTTGATGTAGTACAAAGGGTTATCAATCCAAAATGGGAAACTTGTCACTCTATGAGAATATGAAACAACCAGGAAGTCAAGCAAGCAGTAATAGATTTGGTAACACTAACAACCTAAATGAAAAGAAATGCAAATGCAAAAAAGTAAACAAAGCAGTAAGCAGCTCGACCAAGACTCGAGTCGAGTAGGAACAGTACCAGCTCGATCGAGTTTAGGGTCGAGTTGAGAAAAAAGCTAAAGGTGACGACTTTAACAAGATAAGAGAGAATTAGGGTTCAAGACAGGGTTTTGCAATCAAAGGAATCTACACTTAATCATCTAGCTCTTAAAACTCCTTGTATCAAGGCTTCTCTTGATATTGGGCTTCTCAATGCCTAGCCAACCCTTTCCCAAGGTGAAGGCTATCAACCAAGGAATGATCTCAGAAACAGGGGGTTAGCCAGTGAGAATCAAACCTTGGAGGCCATAGGATCATTGCCCAAACTAATCCATCCAACCCCTTAGACCTCTATTTCTAGAGCAAGAGATATTGGAGCTCTTAGTGGATCTTTTCCAGCGAATGCCATCACTTTCGTGTGGGGAATCGCCTAAGGACTTACAAGCCAGGGGTAGTGGTCATGTAGCCTTAAGATCTATCCAAAAGAGAGAGAATCTAGATTAAGACCATAAGCTAGAAGGATTAAGCATATGAAACCTCTAATCTATCCCATCTCAAACCCTAATGGGTAACTACTCACTACACATGAATGTAAACACAAGCAAATGCAATAAAAGAGACATCATAAGAAAGAGGAGATGAAATTAAACAACTTTTATTGAAATAAGCAAGTGCAAATACAAAGAGATTATCCAGGATCTAGGATTCAAGAAGCAAGAGCTTCAAGAACACAAAGATGGGATTAGAGCTCTAAAAAGTAAAAGACAATAAATTAAAAGAAACTAAAACAAAAATAATCTAAAGCTTGGTGGTTTTTTCGTGGCTTAGAGCCTTTAAATACAAAGAGGATTAGGTTTAGGGTCAAAGGAAAGTCAAGGGGGAAGCAACATTTTTCGGGTTTGACTTTGACTTCTCAGCTCGATCGAGTTGAAGCTTGGCCGGTCGAGTTGAGGAACTCGACCGGTTGGTCGAGTAGGGGTCGAGCTGGTCTTCAAGATGGCTTCTCCCTTCTTCCTTTGCGTATCCAGTTGAGCTGCGTCCATGTGCCAAGTCCCTCCATGCTCCTCATGTCCCATATGCTCCAGAATGCTCCAAAAGACCTATTTCAAAGGACCAAACATGCATATGTATGCAAATGCAACCTAAAACTAACATGAATGCATAAGAAGAGAAAAGGAACAAGATATGATGCAAATGGAAGCTAAAACTATGCAAAAGATGCATAAAAGATGTGCTAAAACTATGTAAAATGCAAGTACATCAACACCCCCAAACTTGAACTTTGCTTGCCCTCAAGCAAACAAATAGAACAAGAAAGAGATGAGGTTTGAAAACAGCTGATTCAACACTTAAAAACATGTCCTCAAAAGCGATTTGCTAAATGTCCAACTTAGAGATTCTAGAATGCAACAAGGTGAGAGATATTCATTAAGATTTAACCATGCTTATCAACATCAATCCCACTTCACAGTCACTCAAACAATGCATTCAAATCAGCAAATCCCTTTAACATTCATTAAGCAAAAACAGTGAACCAAAAACATGCAAGATCAATCAACTCATTTGGTTTCAAGGGTTTATGGGTTAAGAGACAAAGAGGGTCTCTTTTGTATGGTGGTTTAGTAACAGGGATCTCTCAAGAAAGTGGCTTTGCTTTGGCAGAAGGCTAAGTGTTAGAACCAAAGATGATGCAAGAACAGCAGCTCGAGCCGCCTAATCCTAACTCGATCGAGTTCAACACTTAGAGCTTTTTAGAACAAAATCCTAACTACCCTTTTTGGCATTTCGCCTTTGAAACTGAGGAGCTTTGCTCACTTTTCTTTTAAGAACTTCCTAGGGAGAGGCTTCTTGAGGTAACATCTAGCGGTTTGGGATTTTCTAAACACTTAGGGAACTTTTCTTTCCTTTTTGACACTTGAGGCTTTGCCTTCTTTTCATTCTACTTAGAACCCTTTTTACTTCCTTTTTTAACTTCCCAAACCTTTACTAGACCCTTTTTAACACTGCCAACTCCCTGGACTTAACTAAACTCTTTTTCCTTTGGGTTTTTCCCAACTTTTACCACTTTTCTGGTTTTTACACCCAACTCGATCGAGCTCGAGTTGGCACCCCCAAACTTAGCCTGAAAACAATCCCAAGAGAACTAGACAACTAGAACTACTGCCCCTGCCGGTTTAAACACAACACCTTATGCTAAGCAAAGCCAAGAAAGGTTCTCACATTCGCACAAGAGATAATATGGGGTTTGAAATGAAAAGGCTTAGGTTTAAGGTGTGGTAACTGTCTCAAAGATAGAGATCAGCTATCTGGACAAGCAAAGGGATATGAAAATAGGTAAAGAATGTCCAGATATGTATGTGGTAGCCATGAGTTGAAATCAAATGCAAGCATTGGTAATTAAAGATCAAGTTATGGTTCAAATAGATAGGGAAATGCATCAAATCACAGCAATGGTTGAATGAGATGTGCATGCAGTGATATGATCAAGATAAACATGGTTCTTGTTGCTCAATCAATCTCACCCTAATGCACAAAAGAATCTAAAAACAGGGCACTCAAGAAATCGCAAAAGATGGACAAGTTTTCAAAGTCAAATCAACAATGCAAGTGAAAAATGCAATCCTAAACAAGTCTAACAAATATGAATGCAAAAAGATGAAAATATTTTTGGATTTTTTGAAAATTTTATGATTTTTTTGGTTTTTCTATGCAAAAGATGAATGAAAAACTAAGAACAAAGAAAACAAGGTTAAATCATCTCTTGAACCCTCCCCCAAACTTAAATCACACAGTCCCTTGTGTGAGAAAAATTTAGTGAAAGATTCAAGAGGGCAAAACCAAGAAAAAAAAACAAATGCAAGAAAATATGAAATGGTATATACAAGGGTTGGTGTTTGGATACCTCAGTGCCCCCCAAAGAACTGGGAGGCTAGGTCGTGGTCTGGAGATGGGAGACGGCCATCAGGAGCACTCCATGCAACTGGGTTGCCTCACTCGATCGAGCTTGCGGCTCCTCTCTTCTCTTCTTCATCTTCAAAGTGGTGTGGCTTCCTTGGCCTTGGTGGAGCTTGGCTTGCTCGAAGCTTGTAGGGGTCCAGTGGTCTGGGAGAAGTCCTGGTACTGGTTGATCGTACTCGAATCCCGGATTCTCAATGGGGCTCCTCCAGGTCAACTCGACCCTCAGCTCGATCGAGTTGAGTTTCCTCTGTTTGGACTCGATCGAGTCCGGTGGTCGAGCTGGAGCGTCTGGCCTTGGAAGTCTTCCTCCTTCTCTGCGTGTTGTCTTCTCCTTCCCTTGGCTCGAAAGAAGAGGCTCTGTGAGGCTCTTGGGCAGGGAGCCTCCTTGGAGTGGTGAGGAGTGATCTACTCCTAGGGAATGTGGGGCCATGGACTTCTTCTTCTTGCTTGAAGAACCAGAAACCTTCTTCTCCAAACTTTTGATCTTGCTCACCATCTTGTCCATGGACTTTTGCATCTTCTCATGGCTTTCCCTTGCCATTTGTTGAACTTTTGGAGAAGTCCAATCCTCTTGTGGCAGCCACAACAGAGGGGTTCATCCTTGGAGCCTCATACTCCTCAAAGTAATAGCACTCAGGCTCACCCAAATCCGCATTCCTGGCTCGATCCTCAGCTCGATCCTCAGCTCGATCGAGCTCAGGCTCCTCTTCTCGCAAATCCTTCATGCCCAACTAATGTGTACACAGGGGGTCTGAAGTCAATGTTCTCACCTCCTAGATGTGGTGAGCTCAGGGTTGGGCAGAAGAAGCTTGGAGGGCCAGCCAATGGGTGTGAACTTGAATTGGAACCTCCCATCCAACTCCTTGTGCTCAATGAGGAGGTTGGTCTTGCAAAACTTGATGTCCATCCAACCTGGTTCAGTAGACCTTCTCTTGTCAGTTGGACTCCAGCTGCACACAAGATAGGTGTGATGACCCTCCAACACTAAGCTTTCCTTCCTCTTTGCCTAGTGTTGTAGGCTGTGATCTTGTAGGTGAGAGCTGGTCAAGGAGGCATGAGTTCCCTGTGATCTATCTCCCCTGATCCTCTTGCCATCCTTGTGCGTGAGATGATGGGCTTGATTCCCATGTCAAGGAGCTTCACTTCTCCCTCATTGATTGTCCCGTGCCTTCCTTGCAAAGAAGGTGTTGGCAAGCCTTGTGCACATATCTCAACACTGGGCTCCTGATCTGAGCAGCCTTGGACCTTGAGGAAGAGTACACTCCATCAGCGATTGTAGCCCAAACTCTTTGGAGTTCCTTCCTTGAAGTTCCACTTGGTTCCCTCCCATAGTGAACCCAAACAGATCTCCAACTGCCTAAAGGTCACCTTCTTCTCTCCCTTTGCCAAGAACGTGATCCATCCCAATCCTTGGTCCAACTCAGCTCGATCGAGCTCCGTACATGTGGTACCTCATTGAAGCTAAACTCACAAGTGAGCTCCTTGTAGACTCCATGCGGTAAGAGAAGAACTTGGCCAAGTGCATGTTCTTGAGACCAACTCCACATCTCAAAGATTCCAAGGGCCTTCATTGTGTCATCATGTGGGTACTTGGTCTCCACAAAGTCCATGGAGAAGAGAGCATTGTAGTGCTCTTGGTACATGGGGAGCTCATCCTCTCTTCCTCTGACTCCTCCTCTTCCATGGGCACATTCTCATTGCTCTCATGCTCACTCTCCTCAATCTCTTGATTGACTCTCACCCTCTTCTTCACTTGGGGACTCATCATTCTCCTCATGTGGGATGTTCACCCCAATTTCAAACTCTCCTACTTCGCTCTCACTACTGATAGGTGATGTACTTGCATTTTACATAGTTTTAGCACATCTTTTATGCATCTTTTGCATAGTTTTAGCTTTCATTTGCATCATATCTTGTTCCTTTTCTCTTCTTATGCATTCATGTTAGTTTTAGGTTGCATTTGCATACATATGCATGTTTGGTCCTTTGAAATAGGTCTTTTGGAGCATTCTGGAGCATATGGGACACAAGGAGCATGGAGGGACTTGGCACATGGAAGCAGCTCAACTGGATACGCAAAGGAAGAAGGGAGAAGCCATCTTGAAGACCAGCTCGACCGTCCACTCGACCAACCGGTCGAGTTCCTCAACTCGACCGGCCAAGCTTCAACTCGATCGAGCTGGGGAGTCAAAGTCAAACCCGAAAAATGTTGCTTCCCCCTTGACTTCCCTTTGACCCTAAACCTAATCCTCTTTGTATTTAAAGGCTCTAAGCCACGAAAAAACCACCAAGCTTTAGATTATTTTGTTTTAGTTTCTTTTAATTTATTGTACTTTTACTTTTTAGAGATCTAATCCTCTCTTTGTGTTCTTGAAGCTCTTGCTTCTTGAATCTTAGATCCTGGATAATCTCTCTTTGTATTTGCACTTGCTTATTTCAATAAAAGTTGTTTAATTTCATCTCCTCTTTCTTATGATGTCTCTTTTATTGCATTTGCTTGTGTTTACATTCATGTGTAGTGAGTAGTTACCCATTGGGGTTTGAGATGGGATAGATTAGAGGTTTCATATGCTTAATCCTTCTAGCTTATGGTCTTAATCTAGATTCTCTCTCTTTTGGATAGATCTTAAGGCTACATGACCACTACCCCTGGCTTGTAAGTCCTTAGGCGACTCCCCACACGAAAGTGATGGCATTCGCTGGAAAAGATCCACTAAGAGCTCCAATATCTCTTGCTCTAGACAATAGAGGTCTAAGGGGTTGGATGGATTAGTTTGGGCAATGATCCTATAGCCTCCAAGGTTTGATTCTCACTGGCTAACCCCCTGTTTCTGAGATCATTCCTTGGTTGATAGCCTCCACCTTGGGAAAGGGTTGGCTAGGCATTGAGAAGCCCAATATCAAGAGAAGCCTTGATACAAGGAGTTTTAAGAGCTAGATTGATTAAGTGTAGATTCCTTTGATTGCAAAACCCTGTCTTGAACCCTAATTCTCTCTTTATCTTGTTAAAGTCGTCACCTTTAGCTTTGTTTGTCTCAACTCGTCCCTAAACTCGATCGAGCTGGTACTTTGCTCTGACTCGACTCGAGCTCTTGGTCGAGCTGACACTTCACTGCTTTGTTTACTTTTATTGCACTGCTTTTCATTATTTTTAGGTTGTTAGTGTTACTTCAAATCTATAACTGCTTGCTTGACTTTCTGGTTGTTTCATATTCTCAAAGAGTGACAAGTTTCCCATTTTGGATTGATAACCTCTTATACTTCAATGACTATGATGGTTAAGAGGAATTGATTGATTGTGTTGCACCATACCATATCATCTTTATTCACCCTGTTTGCATTCCACCTCATTTCATATCACATCCACACAAAATCCTATCATCAATTTGGCGCCGTTGCCGATTTGGGAATATTTTTGTTGCATTTGAGTTTCAAACACACTTGGACGATCAAGCTATACCACCCCTGTTCTATTGTACTGCTGGGTTTTTGTCTCTTTTTGCAGGTGTATGCGAACTCGATCGAGTCGGTCAACTGAAGACTTGGTCGAGCTAGACATTACAACGGGTAGAAAGAGGGTTCAGAGGTCACAGAGGGTACAAGAGGAACCTGAGGTGCTTGTTGCTGATACAATGGATGTACCAGAGGGGAATGGAAACCCTTTGGGCATGGACTCGGTCGAGAGGTGCCACAACATGGGTATGGACAAAAGAACAATTACCAAGGACCACAAGGCACTTTCCCTGGACAACAAATGAATATCCCACCAGGCTTCCCCCACCAACCGCCCCAGCCTGCACCTTCACAAGAGAATGAGCTCAAGCAATGCTAAAGCAACTACTTCAAGGGCAAGCTGATGGGGTAGTGGACACAAGCAAGAAGCTAGCTGAAATAAACTCTAAGATCGAGAACCTCAACACAAGGGTTTACTCTCTGGAGAATCATGCTTCTTCTGTTGCTGCTGCTACAAAGCAAGGACAACTACCTGGTAAAGCTATTCAGAACCCCAAGGAACAGTGCAAGGTCATCTTCACTCAAGAAGGACTTGTTGAAGAAGAGGATCAAGAAAGGGTCATTGAAGATTTTTGTTTACTGCTGAATGATGAAGAGATTGTTGCTGCTGAGGCTCCTGGAGTCCAGATTGATCAACCAGAAGTGCAGCACCTACTGTGGCCATTCACACTTCACCAGTTGAGCTCGCACGACAAGCTCGATCGGCAGCTCGATCGAGTCCAACTCTAGCTCGATCGAGTCCGACCTCTTCTGTCCGACAACCTGTTTTGCTTGATCCTTACCAACCGGTTGCCGCTTCCTCGTCTCGCCTACTTAGTCAAGGTCACAAGGAAGTGATTCACAAGTTCAGAAGAGATCTCAGTGGGATTGGAATTGAGTTGCCTCCTATGGATAGCATGAGTGAGGCATTTGATCAAATGCAAATGGTCAAGGATGTTCTAGCCAACAGTGATAAAGTTTCAGAGGTCCTACAAGAGTCTACTCATCAGTTCAACCTGCTTACTTCACCCACCTTCCTACCAAAGGTCAAGGATCAAGGGAAATTCACTCTCCCTTGCACACTTGGGCATCTTGAGATTGACAATGCCTTAGTGGATTCTGGAGCAAGCATCAATCTGATCTCTCTCTCCATGGCAGAGAAGCTAGGCATAGCTGGAGCCTTGCAGCGCCCTACTACTTCAATCATGTTTGGAGATGCAACTTCTAAGTCTCCTCTTGGAGTGTTCAAGAACTATCACTTGAAAATTGGAGAATGCATCATCCAAACTGATCTCACTGTGATGGAAATGGAAGAAGAGAAGGATTTGCCTCTGTTATTGGGAACCCCTTTCCTTAGTACAGTTGGCGCTTCAATAGACTTTCACAAGCAAGAAGTGATCCTTCACAAGGTGAATAGTTTGGTGTCATATCGCTTGCAGCCTAGAGGTTCAGACTTTTGTGCCACAATTGACAGTACCAATCTCAGTTCTAAGAGTCATGGAGCTACAAAGGTTGTGAAGGAAAGGGTTGACAAGGAACCAAGAGTTGGGAAGGATAAGGATGAGAGAGGACCAAGGATTGAGAAGCCACGTCTTGAGAGGGCTAGAGTTGAGAAACCACGATCTGATAGGCCAAGAGCTGAGAGACTTGTTCAAGCCCCTTGTGTGCTTGATGAAGAGAGCCTTCAAGCTTTGTTTGATGAGCCACTAGGAAGGGCTCTAAAGAAGGGGAGGATGCAGCCTCTAAGGCAAGACCAGGAGATAAAAGAAAGGATCCACCAGCTCAGGCCCCTTCAGTCAAGCCATCTCAGCTCACAATGACTTTGTTCCCCACCAAGTTTGAAAATGGGAAGATTGAGTACAAGATAAGGTACAAGGGGAGATCAAGGCCATTCTCTAGAGCCAAGGCCTTGGTGACTTCAGAACAGTCCAGGGACCCAACCAAGCTAAAGGAGCTTCTGTCTCAAGTCCTCACTATCACCCTTGATGGTGGGACTAGCTCAACCAATGCCTAAGAAGGTAAAGGTCAAGCTATGGGACCTTAAACAAGCTCACTTGGGAGGAAGTCCCATGTTTATCCTTGTACATATTCTATTTATGCAATTTCTATCTATCTTTATGTTTTAACCTTTGAATAAGTTAAGTTTAGGTGTCAAGAAGCCAGCTCGACCGACAGCTCGATCGAGCTAGAAACCAGGGCAACTCGATCGAGCTTCACAACTCGACCGAGGTAAGTTTTTGAATTTCAAATTCATAACCGTTTTCCTTGGTCAAGGGAGTGGGTCCCACAAGCTGATTTTGGTCCCCCACTACCCTAATTTGATCAGAGAATCCCTAGCTTTCTTGTCCCTCTTTATTTCACTTTTAATCTCAACCACACATCTCAAACACTCTCTTCCCCATAACTCGATCGAATCCACTCTCTCTCTCCCACAATCTTAAATTTCTGAAATCATCCTCTCTCTCTTCACCACAAGAAATCGAATTTCAATCTTTCTCTCTTAAGTTTTTGCGATTTCTCTTGTTCTCTTCTTGTTTTGCTTGTTCTTTGTTTACTGTCTTCAATTCCTCATTCAAGCAAGGTATGAACCCTAAACCCTTGATCCTTCATCTCGATTTCAACTATTGCTTGTTTCCCTTTGATTTTTGATTGCATGTGTCCCTTGTGGACTTGTTCTTGAGTAATTGCCCTCATTTTCGCCTCTGCTGTATAATCTTGTAATTTGTTCACCTCACCTCTGTTTTGCCTTAAACTTGTTGCATGTGCTTGAAATTGAATTTGAGTTTGGTATTGGTTAAGATGCTTGTCTTTCTACTAGTTGCTCATTGTTCCATTTACTAGTTGTTCTTGGTTCAATTTGATTGATTAGCATCTTTTCCAGCTCTTATTTGAATTAGGTTCGGTTATACTCTGTTTTCACCAACTCGATCGAGTTTGTCACTCGAGTTTTTTGACTCGATCGAGCTGAGTGTCGAGTTGACCAACCGATTATTGCAACTCTAATTCTTTGAATTTTTGATGCATTTCAGGTACTTTAGTGAAGAAACAGAGTAACAAGATGACAAACAGTGAGGGAAGCCGCGCTTCACAGAGGAATGGTTGAGGGTGATCAAGCAATGCAAGAGAGAAAGGCTTAAGATGAAGCCGATTTGAAGAGATGATCAGAGGATGGAAGTCTGATGCAGAGGATATGTCTATCTGAGGAACAGTCTGAGAGTGAGAGTGAGGGAAGAAAGGAGAACCAAGAAGAGGAATGATCCCTATCAGTAGTGAGAGTGAGCAAGGAGAGTTTGAAATTGGAGTGAACATTGTTCAAGAGGAGGGAAATGGTCTCCAAATGAGGAAGAGTGAGGAAACTGAGAGTGATGAGGAAGGAGAAGAGGTGAACAATGGTTGATGAAGATGACAAGAGAACCAAGATGAGCCAATGGAAGAGGCTGAGTCAGAGCAAGAGGAGGATGAGCTCCCCATGTACCAAGAGCACTACAATGCTCTCTTCTCCATGGACTTTGTGAGACCAAGTACCCACATGATGACACATGAGAGGTCTTGGATCTTTGAGGATGTGGAGTTGGTCTCAAGAACATGCACTTGGCCAAGTTCTTCTCTCACCGCATGGAGTCTACAAGGAGCTCACTTGTGAGTTTTTGGCGTCATGAGGTATCCACAGTATGAGAGCTCGATCGAGCTGATTGGACCAAGGCTGGGGGATCACTTCTTAGCAAGGGAGAGAAGAAGAATGGTGACCTTTAGGCAGCTTGAGATACTGTTTGGGTTCACTATGGAGAAGGTAACCATGGAACATCAAGGAAGAAGAACTCCAAAGAGTATGGGCTTGATATCACCATATTTTACATGATTTTACTATATAATTACTTATGTTTTCAAACGGTTTTTGCAAGATTCTTTGCCTTTAGAGGTAGTTTTCTTGTATTTGTGGGATTTGAAGTCTTTGTAGGTGAAATAATCAAAAAGGATGCAAAAAGGAGTAAAAGAGCCCTAAATCAAGATCCATGCAAGTTTCCAAGTCAAGAAGACATTTTATCTCCAAGTGTTAGTTCTCGCTTGCGCGCAGAACGAAGCTTCGGAAGTTTGGCCGCGCGCGGAGGAGTTCCCGACGTCCAAAAGTTACGATCTTGATATGGAAAGATAGATACTTGAGTCATGCATCACGTCGAAGTGGAATGAAGCCATTTGGATCAACTATGAGGCCTAGACTTATTTTCTACCGAGACATGTCCGGTAAGCGAGTAAACGAAGCCCATGGAGGATTTGGAGTGTCTAATGGCCCGAGCAGCAGCGCCAAAGGCCTTGATCGAATAGAGAAGAGGCCTGGCTAATGTTTGGAGCTTTCCTTGGTACAATGTCGGCCCATACACGACGTGGAGAAGAAGGCTTTGCTCACGGGAAACTTTCCTTTTCCGGCATGAAGAAAACCCTACGCGACTTCGCCCATATATACATGTTTTTAGCCGCTGAAGAAGAGAGAGTCGAGAGTCAAAATTATCAAAGAGTGTACGTGTGAGAAGAGAGTTCAGAGGAGAGAAGCCCTAGGAGATCGTCCAAGAAGAAGGAGGCGCCGCTCAACTCTTGTTCTTTCTTTTTCATTGTTTCCATTTCTATAAACTTGATCTTAAGAGTTTTCAAGGGAGAATCCGACTTTGTTCATCAATAGAGAAGCTTTCTTCATCCCTTTATCTCTTTTAATACTTGCATAATGTTTACAATCATGCTTTGCTTGCTTGTTTGCATCATGGCCGAGTAGATCTCTTAGTTAGGCCGAGGAGATCTATGGTGGCCGTGATGATTTGATTGTGTTGCAACTTATTGGGATTTATCTTATGGATCTTCACCTTTACTTGAGCTTAATGCATGATTACTCTACCGTACATCTAGTAATCTGATCTTAGAGAAATAGAACCACGACAGTGCTGAATCTAGATCTCAAAACTAGTATTTGGTGAGCAATAGATCATAGCCAACGAAAGCTGAGTTATGGTTTATTGTGAACAATTGAATCTTGATCACCTTTAATGCATGTTTGCAATTCTAATAGCCAACGAAAGCTGAGTATATTAGGTTGTTTTAAACATAGTGGTTGGAGCCACGACAGTGGAAAGACCATACACTAGTGATTCATGTTCAAGACGGCTCTACACACATCCCATGCAACTATCTTTTCATCATTGCTCCATATGATTGTCCTTTGCCTAACTCTTGTTTTAAATTGTTTACAAACTCACTCACATTTCTTTTGTTTTTTTTCTCATTCTAGGTCCAAAACCATCCTCATATTGCGAGCTAGCTACAAACCAATCTCCAAAGGTGTTAAGTGAGAACACTTCCTCCTCGTGTTCGACCCCGACTACAACACGGCTGTGCACTTGCAGCTCATTAGTTGGGTTTATAAATTGTGAAAATTTGAGGCAATCTAAACCCGTCATCAGGGCTACAATAGCTGAAGAGGGGTACTCTTCTCAAGGTCCAAGGCTGCCCAGATCAGAAGTCCTGTGCTTAGATATGTCCACAAGGCTCTTGCAAACACCTTCTTTGCAAGGAAAGCCACTGGAACAATCAATGAGGGAGAAGTGAAGCTCCTTACCATGGGAATCAAGCCCATCATCTCACGCACAAGGATGGGAAGAAGATCAGAGGAGACAGGGCACACGCAGGGAATCTCATGCCTCTCCTTGAGCAGCTCCAAGCCTACAAGGTCACAGCTTACAACACTAGGCACCAAAGAGGAAGAAAGCTTAGTGTTGGAGGGGTGATCACACCAATTCTTTGTGCAGCAGGAGTTCAAGTGGACAAGAGAAGGTCTACTCCACCAGGTTGGATGGACATCAAGTTTTGCAAGACCAACCTCCTCATTGAGCACAAGGAATTGGATGGGAGATTCCAATTCAAGTTCACACACCCCACGGCTGGACTCTCCAAGCTTCTTCTGCCCAACCCTGAGCTCACCACGGTCCTAGGAGGTACAAACATTGACTTCAGACCCCCTGTGTACACTTTGTTGGGCATGAAGCAGATTTGCAAGAAGAAGAGATCGAGCTCGATCGAGCTGAGGATCGAGCTGAGGCTCAAGCTGAAGATGAGTGCAGGAAAGCGCTGATTGGGTGAGCCTGAGTGCTATTACTTTGAGGAGTATGAGGCTCCAAGGATGAACCCCTCTGTTGTGGCTGCCACAAGAGGATTGGACTTCTCCAAAAGTTCAACAAGTGGCAAGGGAAAGCCATGGAAAGATGCAAAAGTCCATGGACAAGATGGTGAGCAAGATCAAGAAGCTTGGAGAAGAAGGTTCTGGTTCTTCAAGCAAGAAAAGAAGTCACCCAAGGCTCCCACTTTCCCTAGGAGTAGCACTCCTCACCACTCAAGGAGGCTCCTGCCCAAGAGCCTCACAGAGCCTCTTCTTTCGAGCCAAGGGAAGGAGAAGACAACACGCAGAGAAGGAGGAAGACTTCCAAGGCCAGACGCTCCAGCTCGACCACCGGACTCGATCGAGTCCAAACAGAGGAAACTCAACTCGATCGAGCTGACGGTCGAGTTGACCTGGAGGAGCCCCAGTTCGAGGATCCGGGATTTGAATACGATCCCAGCCTTACCAGGAGCCTCCCCGGAGTAGATGGAACCCCTATGGACAGTACGAGCTAGCCATGCTCCACCAAGGCCAAGGAAGCCACACACTTTCAAGATGAAGAAGAGGAGGAAGAGGAGCCGCAAGCTCGATCGAGTGAGCCATGAGGCAACCCCAGTTGCATGGAGTGCTCCTGATGGCCGTCTCCCATCTCCAGACCACGACCTAGCCTCCCAGTTCTTTGGGGGGCACTGAGGTATCCAAACACCAACCCTTGTATATACCATTTCATATTTTCTTGCATTTGTTCTTTTTTTCTTGGTTTTGCCCTCTTGAATCTTTCACTAAATTTTCTCACACAAGGGACTGTGTGATTTAAGTTTGGGGGAGGGTTCAAGAGATGATTTAACCTTGTTTTCTTTGTTCTTAGTTTTTCATTTATCTTTTGCATAGAAAAACCAAAAAAATCATAAAATTTTCAAAAAATCCAAAAATATTTTCATCTTTTTGCATTCATATTTGTTAGACTTGTTTAGGATTGCATTTTTCACTTGCATTGTTGATTTGACTTTGAAAACTTGTTCCATCTTTTGCGATTTCTTGAGTGCCCTGTTTTTAGATTCTTTTGTGCATTAGGGTGAGATTGATTGAGCAGCAAGAACCATGTTTATCTTGATCATATCACTGCATGCACATCTCATTCAACCATTGCTGTGATTTGATGCATTTCCCTATCTATTTGAACCATAACTTGATCTTTAATTACCAATGCTTGCATTTGATTTCAACTCATGGCTACCACATACATATCTGGACATTCTTTACCATTTTCATATCCTTTTGCTTGTCCAGATAGCTGATCTCCATCTTTGAGACAGTTACCACACCTTAAACCTAAGCCTTTTCATTTCAAACCCCATATTATCTCTTGTGCGATTGTGAGAACCTTTCTTGGCTTTGCTTAGCATAAGGTGTTGTGTTTAAACCGGCAGGGGCAGTAGTTCTAGTTGTCTAGTTCTCTTGGGATTGTTTTCAGGCTAAGTTTGGGGGTGCCAACTCGAGCTCGATCGAGTTGGGTGTCAAAAACCAGAAAAGTGGTAAAAGTTGGGAAAATCCAAAGGAAAAAGAGTTTAGTTAAGTCCAGGGTTGGCAGTGTTTAGCAAATCAACAAATCGCTGCATTCTAGAATCTCTAAGTTGGACATTTAGCAAATCGCTTTTGAGGACATGTTTTTAAGTGTTGAATCAGCTTATTTTCAAACCTCATCTCTTTCTTGTTCTATTTGTTTGCTTGAGGGCAAGCAAAGTTCAAGTTTGGGGGTGTTGATGTACTTGCATTTTACAAAGTTTTAGCACATCTTTTATGCATCTTTTGCATAGTTTTAGCTTTCATTTGCATCATATCTCGTTCCTTTTCTCTTCTTATGCATTCATGTTAGTTTTAGGTTGCATTTTCATACATATGCATGTTTGGTCCTTTGAAATAGGTCTTTTGGAGCATTCTGGAGCATATGGGACACAAGGAGCATGGAGGGACTTGGCACATGGAAGCAGCTCAACTAGATATGCAAAGGAAGAAGGGAGAAGCCATCTTGAAGACCAGCTCGACCGTCCACTCGACCAACCGGTCGAGTTCCTCAACTCGACTGGCCAAGCTTCAACTCGATCGAGCTGGGGAGTCAAAGTCAAACCCGAAAAATGTTGCTTCCCCCTTGACTTCCCTTTGACCCTAAACCTAATCCTCTTTGTATTTAAAGGCTCTTAGCCACGAAAAAACCACCATGCTTTAGATTACTTTTGTTTGAGTCTCTTTTAATTTATTGTACTTTTACTTTTTAGAGATCTAATCCTCTCTTTGTGTTCTTGAAGCTCTTGCTTCTTGAATCATAGATCCTGGATAATCTCTCTTGTATTTGTACTTGCTTATTTCAATAAAAGTTGTTCAATTTCATCTCCTATTTCTTATGATGTCTCTTTTATTGCATTTGCTTGTGTTTACATTCATGTGTAGTGAGTAGTTACCCATTGGGGTTTGAGATGGGATAGATTAGAGGTTTCATATGCTTAATCCTTCTAGCTATGGTCTTAATCTAGATTCTCTCTCTTTTGGATAGATCTTAAGGCTACATAACCACTA